>OZ005661.1:237335769-237367960 GCA_963930645.1 Salticus scenicus
CAATGTTTTGCATGGAATATGGTATGATTAACTTTTTCAGATTAAAAGTTATTCGATACAACAATTACGTACAGTTGGAAAGTGTTACTAATCAATGCGTGCTGCATGATTTTTCTTTCTTGTTTATTTATTAGTGCTAGAGGCCTATTTCAGTCGGTACAGTTGTCGAATTTTTATAGGTCACTCTTAATTAGTGCTAGAGGCCTATTTTAGTCGATTTATTGAATGGGGATTTATTGAATGAAGTCCCCCCAAGGCACAACTTTGACATGAGTCCCCCCCAAGGTACACCTATTTCAGTCGGTACAGCGTTGTCGAATTTTTATAATACACTCTTAATAGTGCTAAGGGCCTATTTCAGTCGGTTTATTGAATGGGGATTTATTGAATGAAGTCCCCCCAAGGCACAACTTTGACATGAGTCCCCTCCAAGGTACCCCTATTTCAGTCGGTACAGCGTTGTCGAATTTTTATAATACACTCTTAATAGTGCTAAGGGCCTATTTCAGTCGGTTTATTGAATGGGGATTTATTGAATGAAGTCCCCCCCAGGCCCAACTTTGACATGAGTCCACCCCAGGCCCAACTTTGACATGAGTCCCCCCCAAGGTACAACTTTGACATGAGTCCCCCCAAGGCCCATCTTTGACATGAGTCCCCCCCCCAGGCCCAACTTTGACATGAGTCCCCCCAAGGCCCAACTTTGACATGAGTCCCCCCCAAGGTACAACTTTGACATGAGTCCCCCCCCAAGGCACACCTTTGACATGAGTCCCCCCCAAGGCACACCTCCCCCTCATTGGGAAAAAGAGAAAAAACGTTGTTTTGCGGCTATAAGACAGTTTGGACTTCCAACGTTATTTGTTACAGTATCTGCAGCTGAAACACATTGGTTTGATTTAATGAAAACTTTATCATGGAATTTAGATCGTCACAAATTAACTAAAGAAGAATTTGTCGATATTAACAAGTTTAGCAGTAGGCCTCTGGCACTCAATTAAAATCTGTCAATGTCAGATTTTCATGTTTTAAATAATGAAATAATGTCGTGTCTGTATAATTTTTATTTTTATTTTTTATTTATTTATTTTTAGTTCTAAGGCAATATGACATACAGCGAAAAGTAAAACTTTCCCTACGGTTAATACTTTAATTAGGAGTTGAAAGACAGTGTTTCGTTTTGAGATACGAGATAGTATGCATTTAAAGGTTAAATGTATCTAGAAATTCTTTGCTTAAAAAAAAAAAAAAAGTGTTAAAACCAGATAATTCTAAACTTTTTCACACTAAGATATATCTAAAAATCTTTTTCCCTATCTCGACTCTTCCTTGTCAGAAATGACTTCAAGATAATGATAGCCATCTCATCTTAAAACTTTTTGCACTCTCTGTGTTATCTTGGTATAAATTTGGGAATAATCGCATGAGAAATTCGTTTAGGTAAGCGGACAGATTTTGTCTGGGCAAGATATATTTTATTTTGAAAGATTAAGAAAACATAAATTAAAGATAAAATAAATCTTACATTTACTAAAAAGGATTAGCATTGGTATTAGAATTAAGACCGATTGACTGCGTTAGGGTCTTGGGATTGAGGAGGGTGCCCTCGTCCTAAGGAGTCCTAGCTCATAGTTACTCAAGTTTCGAAGAAAGACTCGGAAAACTTCGAACGGCTAGGCCGACGAGCGTGACCAGGAATCGAACCTGGTACTTCACATCCACCAGTTTCGAGGAGAGAACCTCTCAGCCACTGACGGGCTGCTGTACTTAAAAAGATCAGGTTTGTCTCCAAACGTCTATTTACCTTTTTTCTTTCTTTAAAGATTATAAATTATTAAATAGAAAACTTGACATATGGATTTTTTCCCCTACTTCTATATTCAAGACAAGAAATTATTGGATTCGTAGAAATTTTCAACTGCCACCTTTCGTTGGATTTATACGTTTTGACATATGCTGAACATGCTTTGACCTTTTTCTTTTTAAATGTCTGTCTGTTTGGATCACAGAAAGTTTCTGCCAGCTCTAGTTCAAAAACTAATTCACAGAAATTTCACAGAAATTTATGTGTAGTTGCACTTTGACATAAATTACTGCTTTTCAACTTTTTGCGAAAATTACACAACAGGTGTGTTATGCAGATTTTAAAATATAGGTAAAATTCTACATGCCATAACCATAGCCTCCTAAACTAGATGCCTGTCGCGTAGCTCAGAAACTTGGCAACAGTTCAAGCGGTAGACAGCGCCACCTGGTACAGATAGCCCGACTTTTTCATTCAACGGCCACCAAAAATTTTTAAAGATGGGATTTGATATACATAAAAGACGAATAGAATCGAAGAAACGTCGATTATATATATAATATGTCACTTCTTAAAATTATTGGTGACAGTTGAATAAAAAAAAATCACGCAACCTGTACCAGGTGACGCTGTCTACCGCTTCAACTGTTCCCAAGTTTCCGAGCTATGCAACAGGCATCTAGTTTAGGAGCCTATGCCCTAACATTGTGACGATGTAAAGCATGCATCGCGGCTAATAAGGCATATTTTCAGTGTTTCTAATGAGTTGTAACATTTTCAATTGTATTTTGTGCTTTGATTACTTTTTTTGTAAATGTCTTTTTACATCGTTTGTTATCTTTTCTTTGCTTGACGGTCACGATCGCGCTTCCGACCTCCCAGTTCCTATGTAATTATTACTCCTCATGACCTGACATACCCACATGTGTCGTTTGGGCATGAACTTTTGGACCATCCTGTATACAAACTCCTTTATGCAGAATGAGAAATTTCGCCCATGCTCGCAATTTCTTTTAGGACTGAGGACTATTAGTCTTAATCTGGGATTTTTGCGGTGTCATTTTGCGATAGTTGGGACATTTATCGAAATCTAAAATTTATCGAAAATATAATTGAATAATTTGAAAGCGATGTTATAATTTGAAAAATAATAATAATAATAATAATAGTCCTCCGTCCTAAACTAAATTCTGCTTTTGCCAGAATTTTATGAAAATCCTTTTTATTTAGGACTGAGGACTATTAGTCTCAATCTGCAGATTTTTACGATAGTTGGATATTTATCTAAATCTAAAATTTATCGAAAATATAATTGAATAATTTGAAAGCAATGTTATAATAATAAATAAATAAATAAATAAATAAATAAATAAAACTAATAGTTCTCCGTCCTAAACTAAATTCTGCCTTTACCAGAATTTCATCAAAATCTTTTTTTTTTTTTTTTTTTTTTGTGAAAGAAAAAGAAAAGAAAAGAAAATGAATAATAATCAGTATCGAAACAAACACTATCGAAAAAGTTTTTTTATTATTATTCGCGTGAAAATATATTTTATTATATGTCGAAAAATAAATTAACTCATAATTTTTTTTGGCAACAATTATAAATTAAAATAAATAATTTAATAAAAGTTTAGAAGTTAGAAGTTAGAATTTCCAATTTTATTTTTTTAGTACAGAGGAATATTACTTTCAATCTATGGATAAAGCGTCGTCATTAGTGTTTTATGGTGAAAAAAGTTGGACATCAAATTTTAGTCATTTTAAAAAGTCATTTGTAGAAGTATATAATAAATATTGATCGTTCGTATATTGATCGTGCATTCGTGTTTTAGATGTGTGTTCATGTAATTGTCATACAATATACGACGAAGTATTATCTCTCTCTCTCTCACTCTTTTTTTTTTTTTTTTTTCCGAAAAAAAAAAATAAAATAAATACACATATATTTTATTTTATTTATATTTATTTATTTTTGAAGGATTTTGTAATTCGTTGTACATGAATCACTCGCCAATTTCGATGAAAACATTAAGTATTGGCCAATATTTCTGTGACGTCACAGTAGGTAAAATCGCCGAACACGTGGCCGATATTTTGTAAACAAATTAAATTCTAGATGCCATTTTACTGTTACGCATAACATTTTCCTAAATATTTCTGCAGTGAAACTTAATAATAATGTTCAAACAAGAACAAAAGAGAAATGTAAACAACTGAATCGAATGATAAAGTTAAGACTATTCCATATCGTAAAATTGTAGAACATTTTATGTATACACACACACATATATATAATGAATAAAAGATTAATAAGAACATTTTACACACACACACACACACACACACACATATATATATAGACATCAAAGCTTAAATAATTAGAATTTCAATAACTTTAATAAAGGAATTTATTAAGGGGAACATCCATTTAAATTTGTTAACATCGCCACAGTTCACATGGCAACTTTTAATATTACATATGTTGATTAATATTAAAGTATATTACTAAAACTGGATTATAAACAAAACAAAGGTATCCCTATATCACTCTTACTTCAATTTCATATAATCTGTAACTTTTATAAATAATATTGCAAGATAAAAATTTGCAGGCCACGATGCTTTGCTATGGTAGAGTTGAGGATTGTTTGCCTAACCAGCTGATATTCTTATAGCCTCGAACCCAAAGTGGGAATATTCGTCCATTATCCCCATATGATACAGATTTGGAATAATGAATTTAAACTTCTTGCTTATATTTATTTTTGATTAATGCCGATAACGAGGACACAGACTAAACGCTAAATATCAGATTTTATTTCAGTAATTTTTTAACTGCATAATGCAATGCACAATATTCCTCATTTGGGTTCGAGACTATAGGAAATCAGCTGTTTTCGGAAAACAATCCTCAACTCTACCATAACAAAGCATTATGGCATGCAAATTTTTACCTTCAATATTATTTATAAGAGTTACAGATTATATGAAATTGAAGTAAGAGTGATATAGTGATACCTTTGTTGTGTTTTTAATCCAGTTTTTGTAATATACCTACTTTAATATTAATCAAAATATGTAATATTAAAAGTTGCCATGTGAACTGTGGTGATGGTAACAAATTTAAATGGATGTTCCATTTAATAAATTCCTTTATTAAAGTGATTGAAATTCTAATTATTTAAGCTTTGAAGTTTATATCCAATGTAATCAATGGCATCTTTTTTCTATTTATTAATTTGTAATGGGATTTGTTTGTAATCTTTAAATTCGTTCGTAATAGGCTTCGCTATTTTCGTTTTAAACATTGACAATAGTTTCATGATTCATAAGTGATGATTGATTTACTTTTTACGCATTTTTTGACGTGTTTAATTTTTATTATCTTTTATTCATTATATATATATGTGTGTGTGTGTGTGTGTATACATATATAAAATGTTCTGAAATTTTACGATATGGAATAGTCTTAACTTTACTATTCGATTCAGTTGTTTACATTTCTCTTTTGTTCTTGTTTGAACACATATCTGATTATTAAGTTTCATTGGAGAAATATTTAGACTGGAAAATGTTTTGCTTAACAATAAAACGGCATCTTGAATCTAATTTGTTTACAAAACATCGGCCACGTGTTCGGCGATTTTACCTACTGTGACTTCACAGGAATATTGTCCATTCGCAATATTTTATTACCTTTTATGGTAACCATAGCAACATAAAGAATGATATACTTTCTGACAACAATAATCTTTGTAAATGAAGGAAAAAAAAAAAAAAAAAAAAAAAAAACATGGAAAATTCTTCCGCTTCTTGTAGGGAAAAAAAAAAAAAAAAGAAAAACAATAGTGTGTTTATGGGAGTTACTTTATTACTTTGTCAAAGTAATACTTCTTGTCTGTAAAATACAAGTCGTGATGTCACTAGGTCACATGATAATTTTTAGGATAAAAAGAGAACTAAAGTGTTATAAGATCTCTTTATCTAATAGAATAACTCTTTTTAATTGCAGACCCGCCAAAAGGGGGAAAAATGATAAGAACGGACAAAAAGTAAAAATAAGGTAAGATAGTTTTAAAAGATTTTATTTTATTAGAAAAATTGATAAAGAGAATATATATATATATATACATTTTACGAGGAAAATAAGTAAATAAGTAAATTGTATATCATTAAAATATTTTGTGACATACTGAAAAAAAAAAAAAATAATAATAATAAAATTTATTTATTTTAATTTTTTCATTAATATCAAAATTTTGATTTTTACTGATTTATTTTGATATTTAACATTTTTTTTTCCAAATTTAGTAAAAATGTCTGAACGTTTATAAAAAGAAGCTCTATTAAATTATCGTAACAATTATTTTTTAAAACAAAATAATATTTTCAATACCATTTAGTATGTCTTTATTTAATTTTAGATGGCTTGCATCGTTGTAATTTTTATACTTATTCAGGAATGCCAACATTTTAATTTATTCCGAAGCATTTTTAGCTCCGCCTCTATTTCATACCACTTTTTTTCTCAGGAGTAAATTTTTCTTATTTTAACGTAGTTATGTATTAAAGAAATATATTCTATAAACAAAGTGGTGCGGATTAGAGACGGAGCTAAAAATGCTTCGGAATAAATTAAAATGTTGGAAAGTATGCTTACTAAACAAATCCTTTAAGCGAATCCTGTAAAATTTTAATGATTCTGCAAATTCAGTAAAAATATTCGAACATTTATAGAAAGAAGATTTAATATATTATCATAACAAATATTTTTAGCGCAAAATATTATCTTTAATACCAGATACAGGGGTTGCACTCTCCGCCCTTTTTTCAGGACACTCTCATAAAGGAGAAATTTTAAAATTATTTCCTACCATCATCTTCATAAAATAATCTCTACCCTATGTAATCATTGCCCATTACAATAAATATACCAGAAGTATTTCTGCATGAAATTAGTGGTGGGTGGCAAAAGAGATGAAAATTTCTTATCTCTGAGAAGTGTCCTTAAAAAAAGGTGGAGAGTACGACATTTTTATTATTATTTTAAATTTTAGATGACGCGCGCTGTTAGAATTTTCATACTTTTTTTTTTTTTTTTTAATGAATTATCAAGCAAACATTTTGAGGGCCCGCTTCACTCACTACCGCCGGAAGCCGTAGCTAACGTTATTCTATGGGAAATTTTTCTTTACAAATAACTTATTAACTAATACATATTTTTAAATTCTGTTTTCACATTCTGAAAATTCCCAGCTGTTCAATGGACGGATCTTTTTTAAAAAATTAGTTTTTTAATTTTTTATATATTAATTTGAAGCTGCAAAATACGAATTTTCAATACGCGTGAATCTTTTTTCATCTTGCAGTTTCAAAATAAAATATTAAAAATTAAAAAAATACGTTTATAAAAAAGGTCCGTCCATTTAGCAGTTGGGAATTTTCTGAATGTGAAAACAGAATTTAAAAATATGTATTAGTTAATAAGTTATTTGTAATAAAAATTTCCCCATAGAATAACATTGGCTCGGACTTCCGGCGACGGTAAGTGAAGAGGGCCGTAAAGTGAGTTCCGTAAAACTTAATTTTTTTTTTCCAAATTTAGTATACCAGTTCGAACGTTTATAGAAAGACGCTTTATTAAATTATCATAATAAATATTTTTTAACACAAAATATTATTTAACTTGACGTTGTATGCCTTCATTATTATTTTTCAAATTTTAGATGGCACTATAGTAATTTTCATACTTTTTTTTTTTTTTTCTTTTTTTAAATACATTATCAAGGAAAAACTTTAAGCGAGTCCTGTAAAATTTTAAAGTTTTTTCCAAATTTATTACAAATGTTTGAATTTTTATAGAAAGCAGTTTTATGAAATTATCCAACAAATATTTTTTAGAATAAAATATTATTTTTAATACTATATGGAATGTATTTATTATTATTATTTTTTACTTCAAGGTGCTTACATCGCAGTAATTTTTATGCTTATTATTTTTTATGCATTACTTTAAGTGAATCCTGTAAAATTGAAAAACTTTTGCAAATTTTGTAGAACTGATTAAAGGTTTATAGAAAGAAGATTTATTAAATTACCATAACACACACACACACACACACACACACACACATATATATATATATATATATACATATATACATATATATATATATATTAGCACAAAATATATTTTTTAATACCATATAGCATGTTTTTATTACTTTTTTTTTTTCTTGATTAAATAAATTTTAGGCATCTTGCATTGTTGTAATTGTTATGCTTTTTTACTTTCTCTTACTCATATACATGTACAGAAAGTATTGTTTTAGGGTAAAATTTTCGAAAGTGAGTTTTTGATATATTTACATCTCCTCCTGAGGTCCCCAGAATACGAAAATCATGTTTTTAGCGAATGGTCTCTGTGTGTGTGTCTGTCTGCTATAAGCATATCTCCAGAACAAATAGCAGCAGAGATTCCAAACTTGGTACACTAATTGTGTATAATATAGGGAGGCTACACTAAGCTTCTCGTTGAGATGAAGGAAGTGGTTCGTGTACAGGGACACTCAAGAGTATTCAAATATATTACGTCTATGGGGGAAATTGCAGGTAAGTATAGTTTAGCATCTATAGACTGCACTAAACCAAATGAAACGAATATATATTTTTTGTAATAGAGATAGTCAACTGGGAAAAAAACTTTGTGTATGTAGGAGCCCCGCCTCCCCCTGGCGGGGGGGGGGGGGGAAGGGTCATGATGGGTATCTTTCAAAAGAGCTCGCCAATACCTTTTAAACGAATGGTTGAACCATTGGTCTGTGATAATTTAAAAGAAAGTTATCGATTTTTATTTTCTTTTTCAACAAAAAAAAAAAAAAAAAAATAATAATAATAATAATAATAATAATTAATATTGAGAATAAATTCAACTTTTTTGGATATTTAGTGTTATACTACTTCTCTAATATGGAAATCGTCTGCATTATCATGGAAGATAATTTTTTTAAATAATAATTTTAATAAATTATTTTTACTGAGTGAATTTCAGGGATGGAACACGGGCGCAGAATTCATACCACTATCAATGTAAGGAAATTTTCTACTTCTTAAATCAACGATACTAGGGAGAGAAATTTCTTAAGCAGATTCCGGTATGAATTCTGCGCCCGTGTTCCATCCCTGGAATTTGTATAGGAAAATATAGAAGAAAGTCATGTAGTGGCCACAACATACTAGTTATTTGTTGTTAGTGGATGTGCTTTACTAATAATATTTCACCATTTCTAGGAAAGCTGTTAGGGAATTGAAATAAATTCCTCATAGAGATATGGTAAATAATGTATGTTTTAAGCTAAATATTCGTCACTTGTTTTTTGTATATTTACACGTTTTGAGGCTTCCTGATTACCGTAGTCAAGTTTTTTAACGTTTGATCTTTGTCTGTGTCTCTTAGAGTAACTTAAAAACGAATAATTTTAGGCGATCCAAATGTTGTATTTTGAAGTTAATATAAGTTTGTTGTTGGAAAAATTTGATCAAGATTGATAAGTTTCAATTAATGTTGCGTGTGAGAATTGTCTGTATAATTTTAAGTAAACTTTTAATTTTAATAACTGAATTAAATTGTATATAAATGTAGGTGCATTAATGAAACGGGGGGTTGAGGGGCTGAACTAATTATCAAATAAATCTTTCAAATCAATAATATCTTTCAAAAGAGCTCGCCAATACCTTTAAAACGAATGGTTGAACCGTCGATCTGCGATAATTTAAAACAAAGTTATCGATTTTTTTTTTTTTTTTTTTACTTTTAACAAAAAAAAAGAAAAAAAAAGAAAAAAAAAAAAGAAATGTAGGTGCATTAATGAAACGGGGGGTTGAACTAATTATCACATAAAACTCTTCTGAAGCCTAATTTGAATTGTTTAACATAGGTTTACATGACAGTACTCGTTATCTTATCTCTTAATCTCCAACCTGTATTTATAGCATTAAATTTCAGGGTAAGAGAAAGTCGTATGAGTGACACACCAGATTATTTTATTTATTTTTATTTTATTTTTTTATCTTTGCATTATGAAGCGAATTCTTTAACTGAACCCTCCAGATGTTAATTCTATGATACATTTTATATGCGATACTAAATAACCAAGTGTGGTATTTCTACTGCATTTCCTTTTATTGCATTGCTATAAAAACTCTTTTTTGTAGTTTAAGATGTAAGTTAGAGGTACTTATACCTGGCAGCATTTATCAGAGTGGCCAACATTTTACTTTATTCCGCAGCATTTTTAGCCCCGCCTTTATTCCACACCACAAAAATTTTAAAAATATTTTTTTTCTTATTTTATAGAAGTTATATATTGGGGAAAGTTCTTCTAAAAATAAAGTGATGCGGAATAAAGGCGGAGCTAAAATTGCTCCGGAATAAATTAAAATGTTGGCAACTATGCATTTATCATTTATTCCGGAGTACTGTTAGCCCCGCCCTTTTCTCACACCAGTATGATTTTAGAGAAATTTTCTACAATATGTAATTACAATGAAATAAGAAGAAAATACTTTTAAAATTTACTGGTTTGCAAAAAGGGCGGGGCTAATAATACTCTGGAATAAAATATAAATGCAGAGCTGCCAACGTAAATTGGCAAATTGTTAGGACAGCCCATTTTTCTACACCACTTAATTTTTAGAATAATTCTCTTCAAATATATTTACAACGAATTAAGAAAACAAATACTCTAAAAATTAAGTGGTGTAGAAAAATGGGCGGTACTAACAATTTGCCGGATTAGGTTGGCAGCTCTGTAAATGCTACCAGGTATGGATACTGTATTTATAAGGAACTTAAATTAAGTATTAGAGCGGGGAAAAAAAAAACCTATTTAATACCGACACAATCTTAAAGTTAGATAACAAATAAGGGTTATACAATGCATTTGCCTAGTATCAATGCAAACCTTGAAATTATTAAAATGGTTTGAATTTATAGCTTTGATATTGTTTATATGTAATAAAATAATTCACTAAACACGCCCCCTGTTGACGTAGAGGAGAGTCGTAGTTGTTTTCGTGTCAGGTTCTCTAATTGCGGTTTTTTCCAGCAGGGTGTTTCGTCCGATACTAGTGGCTCTAGGAATTTACTCTCGTGGAGTCTTCTTATGCCCATTTCTCTCATCGAGGTGTGATGCAATCATTTCTCTATTAAACTTTTAAACTTTCCATCTGGCAGCACTGCTCTCATATTCCGCTATCACATGGTGAAGGGTGGTCCTGTAAAACCATATTTAAAAGTACCGTGTCGTTAGGTATGGTGTGTGGTTTCCCTGTCAGAGAATTTTTATCCGCGAATGTCGATATGCTTGAGAATTCCGAAGGAAGTGTGCTGGTGCCCTATGGTTGTTTCAGAGCAGGTTCTCTCTTCCGGTAAATAAATAAACCAATAAATTAATTATAAAAATATTTTAATATTTATAAAAATCAGTAGACTAAAAAAAAAAAAATCCCTTTTCGGCAAGCTTAAAGGCAAAGGTAGATTCCTTTACGTTAATGTTACAACAGTAAAGAAATATTACAAACGCATTAACACATACTTAGCCAATGTGGCTTTGTTCCCACACATTGCATTATTTACGTCGCTGTTCTATTTTTAAGAAATTTAATTATCAACTACTACTATTCATTCTACTAAAAATTTTAGGCTAGATTTATCGGTCAGTAAATGATTCAATTTTTTTAAAATCCAAGTTCATAATCATTCAACAAATAGAAGCCATAAAGATATAAAATTCGGTGACAAAACTTTCGACTTAGCAATGAAATTTGTGATTTGGCGGCAAAATTTGATAGTTGACGATGAAATTCGTTATTTGGTGACAAAATTTGGCGAGCTTGACGAAGAAAAATGGCAGATTTGACGTCATTATATTTTCTTCCCACGCAAAAACCTCATATCTCTTCAGAGACCAACATCTTGTTTCCACAAGATAAAAAATCAAAGGAAGCTGTAAGGTATTACTCTCATTTCAATCGTAAATTTTAAATACTTGCGTAAACCGGCGTTCTAAACTATTCACCACAAACGATATTTTTACCAAGAATAACGTATTATTTTAATTTTATATTTTTAAATGATTATTTAAAGCTGTTACCATGTTTTCTTTATTTTCAATGATCTTTTTACTTTCCGAACACTATAGTGAGGAAAGTATTGTAATCATGTCAAAAATCCGAATTCGAGATTTTGATGTTTCTATACGTTTTGAGGTCCCCTGAGTGCGTTTTCACTATTTTTACGATGATGTATGTATGTGTGTATGTATGTGAGTGAACACGCTAGCGTTTAAACGCTTTGTTCGAATAAGCTGAAAGTTGGTGCGTATATTGTAAGTCACCATAGTACGAACCCTATAGATTTTGGTGACTCTAGCACTTATAGTTTTTTTTCAGGGACACAGAGAAAAATTCTTTATCATTATGGTCTATGGGACCAAAATCTTAAAAGTGCGATAGCATCTAAACGCCTTATTCAATTGAGCAAAAAATTTATACACATATTATAGGTCACAGTTAATCAATCTGTATAGAGTTTGGAGAATCTGATACTTACCGTTTTTTTACAGGCGCACAAAGAAAAATACTTTAACATTATGGCCTATGGGGCTAAATTTTTAAAAGTGCGATAGCGTTTAAACGATTATTTAATCTGAACAAAATATTTGTACACATGTTATAGGTAACAGTTGCACGAACTGTATAGATTTTGGTGAATTTAGCACTTACAGTTTTTTTACAGGGACACAAAGAAAAATTCTTTATCATTATGGCCTGTGGGACCAAATTTTTACTTTCTTCTATATTCAATAGAAGAAAGTATTGGATTCGTAAAAATTTTCGACCTCGGGTTTTTGATGGATTTACACGTTTTAAGAGCTGTAGAACACGATTTGACTATTTTTAGAAAATGTCTGTCTGTTTGTCTGTCTGTCTCTGTGTGTGTGTGACAAACTTTTGTGGCAACTGTATCACAGAATTTCATACATATTGGTATGTAGTTGCACCTTGATATAAATTAGTGCCTATCGACTTTTGGTAAAAATTGCCTTACAGGTTGCGTTGCCATCCCGCTTTTTCTAAATTGTTAACATGGTGGTATAGTACAAAATTTTGCATAAATGTGCATAAATTTTGCATAAAGAGAATTATTTTTTAATAATCATTATGAAATTTACAAGAATTATTTATAATAGAGATAGTCAACTGGGAAAATTTTTTTGTATGTGTAGGAGCCTCGCCTTCTCCCCATCCCTGGGGGGGGGGGAATTCCCCCCTCGAGGGGAGTAAATTTTCATGATTGGTATCTTTCAAAAGAGCTCGCCAGTACCTTTAAAACGAATGATTGAAACATAGATCTGCGATAATTTAAAATGAAGTTATTGTTTTTTTTTTTTTTTTTTTTTTTTTTTTTTTTTTTTTCATTTTTAACAATATATATATATATTAAATGTAATATTGACAATAAATTGACTTTATTTGGATATTTAGTGTTATACTACTTCTCTAATATGGAAATCATTTGCATTATCATGGAAGATAATTTTTTTAAATAATAATTTTAATAAATTATTTTTACTGAGTGAATTTGTATAGGAAAATATAGAAAAAAGTCATGTGGTGGCCACAACATACTAGTTAAAAGTGCGATAGCATCTAAGCGCCTTATTCAATTGAGCTGAAAATTTATATGAATATTATAAATCACTGTTGCTCTAACTATAAGCATTTCGGTGAATCTAGCATTTATAGGTTTTTTACAGGGGTACAACTAAAATTCTTTATCATTATGATCTATGGGCTCAAAGTTCAGTAGCGTTAAATAAAACACCGTGTAATATATGGAGGAAAATACTCAAACACTTTATTATGGTTTTATCTCTTTTGTTTGTTTAACAACTCCTCTTTCTTTACTTTATCTACAAAACTGTTAATTACTCAATGTTCGGAAAGTCGAGTGGAGTCATTCCAGATTTTTACTTTCTTCTATATGTAATATAGAGAACGTATTGGATTCGCGAAAATTTTCGATCTCCGTTTTTTGACGGATCTACACGTTTTGGGATGTCCTGAACACGAATTGATAGTTTTTAAAAAATGTCTGTCTGTCTGTCTGTCTGTCTGCCCATTAGATTTGGGGATCAATAGCTCAACAGGTGGCGCTGTGATCGCATTTTATGCAAATTTTTAACATGGCAGCATAGGACAAAATTCCGTATAAATGGGCATAATGAGAGTTATTTTAAACTTGTGATTGTAAAATTAATATGAATTATTGATAATAGTAGTAGTTAACTAGGAAAAAAAATGTGCATGGGGGGGCATCAGTTTCCCCCCCTGGAGGGAAGTAACCCCCCGGGGGGGTTAAATTTTGAAGATGGGTATCATTCGAAAGATCTTGTCAATACCTTTAAAACGAATGGTTGAACCATAAATCTGTGATAATCTGTGATAATCTGTGATAAATCTGTGTATTTTTTTTTTTTTTTTAAACGAAATTTTACCAAACTTGGTATTTAGTTGGTCCCTGACATAAACTGGTGCTGATTACATTTGGGGATCAATAGCTCAACAGGAGGCGCTGTGATAGCATTCTATCTAAATTTTTAACATGGCAGAATAGGACAAAAATTCTTATAAATGTGCATAATAAGAGTTATTTTACACTTGTGATTGTAAAATTAATATGAATTATTGATAATAGTAGTACGTAACTAGGAAAAAAAATTTGTGCATGGGGGGGCATCGCTTCCCGGGGTAAATTTTGAAGATGGGTATCATTCGAAAGATCTCGTCAATACCTTTAAAACGAAAAAAAAAAAAAAAAAAAAAAAAAAAAAATTAGAAAAAAATTCGCCTTTTTTTTTTTTTTATATTGTTAGTGATTGAATATGTATTAATTTTCACAAAAAAAAAAAAAAAAAAAAACTTAGAAAAAAAAATCGTATTTTTTTTTTTTTTTTTTAAATATTGTTACTGATTGAATATGTATTGGAAAATATAGAAGAAAGTCTTGTGGTGGCCACAACATACTAGTTTATTATCGTTTGCACGTGATGTAAGCATCAGTTTATAAATTTAAGCAATTAACGCTATCGAAAAGTCGGCTTCATCACAATTGACGAAAAATCACTTTTTAACTTGTAACTTTTAAGCAATTGAAGTTAGCGAAAAAGTTTAAATGCAAAAGTTGCTCTTTAGGGTAGGACGGTAATTCGCCTGATTTGAAGTATTTTCCTATTTTCAATATTAAATAAATTATTGGCAAATGAATATTTCCACCCCCCACCATTTCCACCCCCTTTGAGCTGGATCTATGAACTCGACCGAGATTTTTACTGTCCTGACAACATATCCCGAGCAAGTTAAATTTAAATAAAAATTACTCCCGTTATCGTGTTCACAACTTAACATGGAAAAAGCGTTATACATATATATATATATAAACTTTTGAACGGAGGGTGGTTTTGGGTTCAAGGATCGGCGAAGATATGAAGAAATTTTCCAGAAGTCGTGTCATGAGAACCATTGCAATAGGTAGATTTCCTATAAGAAATCTACCTAAAAAAATAATAATCCAAGATGATTTAAACCAAATAAATTGAACTTTTTTTTTTCTTTCAAACGTTTCAATTTATCTTAATTTATCGATAAGTGTAACTACAAATCCATGTTATTTGATATCGGAAATTCATGTTAATTATAATGTAAAACATGAGTTAAATTTTGTAGTTTATTACTTAAACAGTAAGGTTAAAAATGAAATTACTTTTGTATTAAAACCAATATAAGCACAGTATTTTTTAGCTAGTTTTTAAAAACATTGTGCTTTATCCATATAGGAAAAATAATCTGTTGTATCACTGACATATCTTTTTCCTACCCCGGATTTAAATACGATAAAGACATATTACAAATTACGGGTAAGATAACAAATACTGTGTATGAAAATACTTTAAAAACAGTTCAAAGTAGGTTTATAAACAGTTTTATTTGACATACATTTTAGTGTGAGAGGCCCTTACGTCCTTAAAAACCCATTTGAATATAGCACCTGCATTCATACAAAACATTAAAACTGTTATTAAATTAAAAAGTTTCTTCCAAATTATTAAAGCAATTTTCATACACACCACACCTTGAAACATATAAATCTAGCAAGTAGCTTTGCAAGTAGCACCCTCATTTTATCTTCAAAATACTGAAGAATTTCCTGGAATTATTTGTTTTTTAAGTCAGGCTGATAAAAGACATTTGCACATATCACCAACTAAATATTTGATTTTCGAATTCAGGGCACCTAAAAGCGAGTAAATATAGCAAAAAGTCAGCTTTTGAAATTGGACATCAAACAGTATTATATGAGTATAAGGAAGTAATTGTTGTTTTCAAAAGAAAATAGTGTTTTCGTTTTATTGTGGGTAACCCTGTGTATTGACTATAGATATATTATATACTCAACACAGAGTGTACTTAAATTTAATAGAGTATGAAAAACACATTACACATGTTGAAAGGAACTTTCAGAAATTTCCAAATCTAGACGTAATATATCCGAATTTTTTTATGTATCCCTGTAAACAAATGATGAATGATTTCCATATCCAGGGCTGTGATTTCTTTTTTATTATATTCGTACCACCATTTCCGTAAAATAAAATTTATAATAAATGTATGCAGGCAAAATGCAGATTTACCTGCATAAATATATTATAAATTTTATCTTTTGAAAATACTGGTACGATTTTCTTTCTTTTTTTTTTTCTTTTTTTTTTTTTTTTTAAGAAGCCTGTGGCAATCCTACATATCATATTCTATACGAAACATGCTTTATGAATATATATATATATATATATATATATATATATATATATATATATATATATAATTATGTTCATTTTGCTTTATATATATATAATTATGTTCATTTCAGTTTTCTAGTAAAATTTAAGGATTTCAAATTGTGTCTACCAGAACTTTTGACCATACACTTAATGTATTTGATTTTTCTTGAATGTGCCTGTACATGAACTATTCGTTGAATTTTAGCAAAATGTTTCAAATGGCATCCAAATGTGATACAGGTTAAGAATTTGGACTTATTGCTAATATTTGTTCTTTAATTATGCTGATAATAAGCAAACAAGCACGCAGGCCTAACAATCTGATTTTTGGATTCAATGAATATCAAAGCATGTAAATATATCAAAATCTCAGTTTCGAAAATTTGACCTAAAAACAATACTTTCTTTACCATGTACGGCTAAGAGAAATTAATAAGTAAATTTTTGAGGTTTAGAGGAAAAGTGTAATAAACGTAGAACACTATAAAAGCACATCTGCCAACTGTTACAATTTTTGGATACCAGTATTTTTATAGATACCAGTATTTAATTTATTTGTTTATTTATTTATTTTAAATGAATTTTTGCAGCAGTTTTTCTATGACTATGTAAGGGGAAAATTTCCATAAAAAGAAATACTTGGTATAAAAAAATCGGAAAACTTTATAGTTATGTAAAAACCGTACATATTTCATTGGAGATTGTCTCCATATTTAAAACTGCATTTAGGGAGGGAGGGGGGGATAAAGAAATAAAAAATTCTTACACTAATGACAACAGAACGGTTAAATGATAAACATTTATAATGACAAGAGTATATATGAATAAATATCTTCAAATTATATAAATGTAAGTTTTTGTGAAATTTCAGGGAAATTGAACAATCCCAGAAAAGTTAAAAAAAAAAAAAAATTCTAGCACTGTAATAAGAACCCGCATACCTGTTTAAGATAAGATCAATTAGTACACAATTGAAATACTATTTTATTAACTATATTGTGGCGACGAATTCAATCTCTTTTCTACCTCAGTTGAATTGTCGCAGTGAAAGTAGATACTGTCAAATTGGAAATAAGGGGGTAGTTCATTCCCAAGTAGCACATGAACGTTCTCTGAACGTCTAATAACGGTTATACTGGTTCAAACACCGTGTTTCGTGTCAAAAGAACGTTCTACTCGACGTTCAAAAGCAGTATTATTCAGAACGTTCTAAAAAGGTGTGTTTTGTACCATTCATAGAACGTGCAATTTCAGTTTTATAAAAAACGTTAAGGGAAACACCGTCGTAACACGTTCTATTTCAGTACAATTATAACGAATATAACAAAGTGCTCTTTTTTCCGTTATAATGTATAAAATTTTTGAAAACAAGACAGAACTTGATTTTGTTGATACAATTTGTAATAATATTCATTGGGAAATAAAAGTGAAGAGGTGATTTTGTTTTTTAACATAATTTTAAATTATAATTATCTGATACTTGCAATTGAATTTCTCTTCGCGAAAACTCTAATTAAAATGAACGCATATCATGTAATTTTCTTGGCATACTCTATATAAAATTATTATTTGATTGTTATAATAGTTTGCTGTATTAGAAAATAATTTGGAATAAAATGGAATTATTTAATTCGATCAAGTATTTCGATATTACACTTTTGTCTAATTTATATGTTTTTAGAGTACAAAGAAATGGTTTTTGCAATTCGTCAGTGTATATGTGTATACACGCGATTTAAATGCCCTTTCGTATGTATTAGTTGGTTAGTTTAAAAATAAAAATAAAAAATTATAAGCCTTCTATATGAATATGGAAATTTTAAACCTCGCAAGTGCGTAAAAATGGTTCCACGGATTTTCTTCAAACTCGCCATTTTACCTTTCATCTAGATGTACATTCGTATGTAATTTTAGGTCTACGGTGAAAAGGTTAATTTGTAGAAAATCGTAAGTGAGAATATATATAATTCTATCAAAAAGGGATCGAACGATTTTCTTCAAATTTGCTACATAACCCCTTTTTAGAGATCTTTCCACGTATATTACTTAATTACTACAAGAAAAATGACAGACATCCTGATTAAGTAGCTCGGAAATTGGTGTTTCGAAAAAAGGTTTTATATATATATATATATATATATATATATTTTTTTTTTTAACTTGCTATGTAAAATCTTTTTTATGTGTTTTTCACGACGCATGCATTAGGTTTTTTACAGGAAAATTGTTATATGTTTAATATGTTAAATACAATTTATGTATTCTATATCTGAAAAGAGTATATAATATGTGTAGTAGTGAATTATGGAAGTCATATTGTTACAAAAAAAAAAAAAAAAAAAAATTTAAAATTTTACACAATTCATGATTTTTTTTTTCAAATTTCACTGCATTATTTTGTTAAAAAAAATCGTCAAAAATATTTTAATATAATTATGTACACATATTATACATTTGATGATGAAAAATTCTTTGATTTAGAAGTTGTTCAAATGTTGTACTACTTACATACTAAATGTTATAATATTACTTGAATCTACCAATTCATTATTTTTATATCAATCTATCTTTTAGAAAAGATTAAAAAAAAATAATATAATTTGAAATAATACAATAAATTTGAATTATATATATATATATATATATGAAATATATTAAAGGATTAATTTTTGAATGTGAAATTCTAGCTGTTAGAAACGTTAGCTGAACTGAAACCTGAAGCTCATAATTATTTACATTATCACAAACCGCAAAACATCTGCTGGTACAGAACCGGTTGGCAATTTAGGCGTTTATTTCGCTTCTTGGCGATTTTCTCACTTGTTATTTTTCCCTCTTGCTTTTAAATAGCAAATGGTCAATTTTAAAAGCTTAAAGTGTATTATTAAAGAAAAGATTTTACTAGAGATAGGGCAGTAAATAAAAAACTGTAATCTCTAATAATGTTTAAATTATAAACTTTTATTTTTATTAATCTGACATTAGTTTTCACTTATTACTAACGAAAAATATATAAAAATATGCATCGTAAATCTCAGTGCAAAAAGGTATTTTCATTTAGTTATTTCTAATTCATTAAATAATGAAGTTTTTTTAAATATAAGTTTCATATATTACATATTTTAGATTTTTTTTTATTTTTTTCTTTATAAAGAAATAAAATTTTGTAATTCTTTTTTCTACATCATTCTTAAGAAAAAGAATATCAATTATTAGAATATAGATTAATATCTTTTGAAGAATTACTTAAAATGTATAACTTCAGCGATGAATAAAACTTGATACAAGGTATCCCCACTTTCATTACTTTGTATACCTTCACTCGCAGTTATTAAGCAAATTTAATGCATTTTTGTAAAAATGTTTGTTTTGCACTTGGAAAATAAATAAATTAATAAATAGATTTTCAAAACAATCTGTAGAATTTTAATTTTCTTCCTATTAATTTAATTTGAAATCAAACATCAACTTAAAAATAACAACTTCATAAACAGCTAATCGTACACTTTTTACAATTCCATGTGCTGCTATTCATTTTTTTAAACGGTAATGGATTAAAGAAGGATTTTTTTTTTTTTTTTTTTTTTTTAATAATAACTGGTTATTTAACTGGTCATTTAAAACGCATAAGACTATGAAAATGCGCATCAACAAATTTTCAATCATATCGAATATTTTTAAGGCCCTTTAAAACAATTACAGTTAATCAACCTTAGTTTAATTTATTTAATGAGAAATATGTATGTTAATTTCTTTATGATTATAGCAGCGTAGTATTTTAGAATTTAACTAGTAAAAATATCTCTTTTAGACCAATATTTATTCGAATTATTTTTTATACTTTTACATAAATTACTCGTACCACATGCAAGATAATTAATAAGGAATTTTCTAATTAAACTAAACACCTGATCGACACATATTAATTTCAATGAATTCTAAAACTATTTATGAAAATGTGAACGCAGGCAGATTGATACACCATTCTACAGACAAACAAAAGTTATTAATTCTTTTCAACTTTATTTGAAAATTTTAAAAATGCATAACTGATAACTCAATAGAAATGCACTTTGATCAAATTCCATTCACCCCCTAATTAGATTCTTGTGATCAAGTAAACAAATCATGAATTTAAATAATATACGTTTACTTTTTGTGGATATTCAGGATATTACAGGGAAATTTTCAGGATGTTTTAGAAAATATTCGTCATAGAACGCAATATATCCTAATTCTTTCGTAAATCCTTGTATAAAATCTAGTCGTATTTTTATACTATTTTCAATAAAGAACATGCCATAATCAGCTGAATAATAATATATCAGTATATCAGATTAAACTTATTCTAAAAATAATCAAGGAAAGGAAAGAGTAGACAGACAGATGAACCGAAATCTTAAATACTGTTCAGTTTTCTTGGAAAGGGTTAAAAAAGATAGAGCGTTAATCGTGTTGAATAATACTTACGCTGTACGATCCCTGATATGTGTTTGTGTGTGTTTATTTAGTAATACACAAGCCATTATTATTTTTATTTTTTAACATTTCCCAGCAAAGTTGACAATATTATATGATACCGGTTTTTCTATCTCTTGATCTGCTTCTTCGCGCTTTAATTTTATAAATATTTTTAACATGCTCCAAAACCTATATATATATATATATATATATATATATATAAATATATATATATATATATATATATATCAATTTTACTATACCTTGCTCTTGACTGAAAATGGTATAAATAGCACTAGTGCTTTAGATGCGGTGATGCCTGAAAAGAACTCTGATATATTATGGTCTACCAGAGATATTTCAGTAAAACTTATTTTATTATCTTTTTATACAGCCTAAAACATAAGAAAACATATATTACATACATACTTTCACTTATATTACATAATTAATGTAATTCATATGCCTAAATACATGCTTTGTATAAAATGTGGCATGATTAGCATAAGATTCACTTTGCGACAAAAAAAATATATATATATATATATTAAGGTGCATTGGGGGATGTATGTGAGAATTTCTGAGTTCATATTTAGTTCTTTTACGCTTTTCAACATTCGAACAAAATCAAAAAACGTTTGTAATTTTGGTTTGTTTGTCTATCTGTATTTTTGCTCATTTATTCAGTAAATAATTTTAGAATATTATATTTTTGATATGTTGTTCAGGTTTACTTTGGCTCTATCATTATTGAGAATAATAAAAATAGTACTGTTTTATGCACAGAAATTCAGAAAACAATTCCGACACATTAGGGTCTTTCCTTAAAGCATATTTTAAAAGTTGTATATTTTGCACAAAATAACAAAATTAGCATACATTATTCTGCTGTAAAATGCAGTGTTTCCTGTAGAATATGATTTTAAAACTAATAAGTTTATAGGGCTTTACAATCGTTTTCAGATACATTATGAGATATAAGTCGAAATTGCGCATGTAAATTTTCAGTGTTGTAAAGGTTTTTTCGCCCTTTCTTTTTTCTTTGGTATTGTATGTAGAACGTATGGAAACTTTAAACGATATACAAGCTTATAAAAAACTAGTATGCTGTGGCCACCACAAGACTTTCTTCTATATTTTCATATACTAATTCACGCAGTAACAATATTAAAAAAAAAAAAAAAAAAAAAAAAAAAAAAAAAAAAACGATTTTTTTTTCAGTTTTTTTTTTTTTTTTTTTGTTAAAAAAAATCGATAACTTTGTTTTAAATTATCACACATTTATAGTTCAACCATTCGTTTTAAAGATATTTACGAGACCTTTCGAAAGATACCCATCTTGAAAATTTACCCCCCCCCGGGGGAGTACTTTCCCCGGGGGGAAAGCGATGACCGAGATTTTTTTCCTAATTAACTACAACTATTATCAATAATTCATATTAATTTCACAATCACAGGTTAAGAATAACTCCCATTATGTACATTTATACGAAATTTTGTCCTATACTGCCATGTTAAAAATTTAGAAAAAATACGATCACAGCACCACCTGCTGAGTGATTGATACCCAAATCTAATCAGCCCCAGTTTATGTCAGGGGCCAACTAAATACCAAGTCTGGTTAAATTTCGTTAAAAAAAAAAAAAAAAAAAAAAAAAAAAAACGATTTTTTTTTTTTCTAAGTTACTTTTTGTTAAAAGTAAAAAAAAATCGATAACTTTGTTTTAAATTATCACAGATTTATAGTTCAACCATTCGTTTTAAAGGTATTGACGAGACCTTTCGAAAGATACCCATCTTGAAAATTTACTCACCTCGAAGGGGGACTTCCCCCCCAGGGGGGTTCACGAGGCTCCTACGCATACAAAATTTTTTTCCCCAGTTGACTACCTCTATTATAAATAATTCTTGTAAATTTCATAATGATTATTAAAAAATAATTCTCTTTATGCACATTTATACAAAATTTTGTCCTATATCACCATGTTAAAAATTTAGAAAAAGCGGGATGGCAACGCAACCTGTAAGACAATTTTTACCAAAAGTTGATAGGCACTAATTTATGTCAAGGTGCAACTACATACTAATTTGTATGAAATTCTGTGCAGTAGTTCCTGAGATACAGTTGCCACAAAATTTTGTCACACACACACACACAGACTGACAGACAGACAGACAGACAGACATTTTCTAAAAAGGGTCAAATCGTGTTCTACAGCTCTCAAAATCCATCAAAAACCCGAGGTCGAAAATTTTTACGAATCCAATACTTTCTCTATATTACATATAGAAGAAAGTAAAAACTAGTATGTTGTGGCCACCACAAGACTTTCTTCTATATTTACCTATACATATTCAATCAGTAACAATATTAAAAAAAAAAAAAAAAAAAGTACGATTTTTTTTTTCCCGTTTTTTTTTTTTTTTTTTTTTTTTTTTTTGTTAAAAGTGAAAAAAATCGATAACTTTGTTTTAAATTATCTCCGATTTATAGTTCAACCATTCGTTTTAAAGGTATTGACGAGACCTTTCGAAAGATACCCATCTTGAAAATTTATCCCCACCGGGGGGGGGGGGGGGGGGTACTTCCCCAGGGGGGAAGCGATGCCCCCCCATGCAGAAAAATTCTTTCCTAGTTACATACTACTATTATCAATAATTCATATTAATTTTACAATCACAAGTTTAAAACAACTCTAATTATGCACATTTATACGAATTTTCGTCCTATTCTGCCATGTTAAAAATTTAGATAAAATGCTATCACAGCGCCACCTGTTGAGCTATTGATCCCCAAACATAATCAGCACCAGTTTATGTCGGGGACCAACTAAATACCAAGTTTGGTTAAATTTCGTTTAAAAAAAAAAAAAAAAAAAAAAAAAAAAAAAATTGCGATATTTTTCTAAGTTTTTTTTTGTTAAAAGTAAAAAAAATCGATAACTTTGGTTTAAATTATCACAGATTTATCGTTCAACCATTCGTTTTAAAGGTATTGACGAGATCTTTCGAAAGATACCCATCTTGAAACTTTGCCCCCCCCGGGTGGGAACTTCCCCCCCGGTGGGGGGGCAACCGATGCCCCCACATGCACAAAAATTTTTTCCAAGTTAACTATTACTATTATCAACGAGACCTTTCGAAAGATACCCATCTTGAAAATTTACTTCCCCGGGGGGGTATTTTCCCCCCCGGGGGGGGGAACCGATGCCCCCCCTAGCTAACTACTACTATTATCAATAATTCATATTAATTTTACAATCACAAGTGTAAAATAACTCTCTTTATTCCCATTTATACGGAATTTTGTCCTATGCTGCCATGTTAAAAATTTGCATAAAATGCGATCACAACGCCACCTATTGAGCGATTGATCCCAAAATCTAATCAGCACCAGTTTATGTCAGGGTGCAACTAAATACCAAGTTTGGTTAAATTTCATTCATTGGTTCGTGAGATACAGCGTCCACAAAAAAATGATACAGACAGACAGACATTTTCTAAAAACTATTAATTCGTGTTCTCCATATCCCAAAATATGTAAATCCATCAAAAAGTGGACTTCGAAAATTTTCGCGAATCCAATACTTTCTCTATATTACATATAGAAGAAAGTAATAATGATCCACTTCATGCTTTCCCTTTCGTAATAATAAAGCAAGCTTTATTCGGTATAAAGCAAGCTTTTATGAGATTTCTTTCTCCGTAATTAAAAACACTATACAGTTTAAGGCATCATCATTGAGGTAAATTTCACTTCAGATTGAACAATATAACGGATAAAGTGTACTTGAAAAGAGTTTTCTAATTTATACGAACTGCAAAACTTTTCTCTTTTATTAATTAATAAATTAGTAAAACATGTGTAATTGCTGCAATAATTGAATAAAATTATTATTTTTTTCTTTCAAACTACATAATACAATAGTTATGTTTCATACCGTTAAAACAGTTTTTTCTATTAACCCATTATTTGCCAAACTAATTTTCTATTTTTTTTTTTTTTCTTAATTAGTGAATTTTATAAGTTTTAGTAAAAACTATTTAAGAATTATAACAAATTTCAAGAAATTAAGCATACTACCGCAGATCGTCCTATTTTTGGGACAGTGGCAGAATGCATTATCTAAAACTATATTTCCATTATCATATTGTCTAAAACTATTAAAAAAAAGTAATGTCCCAAAAAAGGGACAATAATAAATAATGGGTTAAAGTAATAAAAACAAAACACAACAACAAGAATAAATATAAATTTCTAAATATTCCATATGATTTTAAAATATTCACTCTGGAACAAATAAAAAGCTAACAATTTTATTGTGTTTCTTTCTTTATGATTATAGTTTTTCTATGCAATTTTTATTGATTTTCATTAATAGTTTTCTTTCATAAAAATAACAGTGCGTGTAATTCATTTAAGCAAACCAATTCAACAGGCATTTAGTATTTTAATTACGATCAATTAAAAAAAAAAATTACTAAAAATTTTTGAAAAAAAAAAATAATACATAGACTAAAAATAAATTAATTCCTTTTTAATAATAAAATTAAAATAATAATAGTGTGTTTTGTTAAATCTCGCCAAACGCCAAATCGCTATCGTCGAACTTCCTCTAGGTTGCCAGCCTATGTTGCGAGCCAAAGTGCAAAGTCAATGACATATGGCAATTGCAAATGAGTGTTTAACCATGACATCACCCGACAAGTTGAAAAAAGACAGCTACAGAACACAGATAAGTCTTTCATTTTACATTATATATATACATCAAAAATTAACAATTCTATTAAATATGTAAAAAATTCTCGAAAACTGTTTAAATTTAAAGCCAAATTAACCTGAAAATGTTTTTCTTTTTTTTCAAAATTTTAAAATGTTTCATTTTAGTTCTTTTTTTTCCGTTAATTTTATATTATTATAGTTTAACGATAAATATATTTGAGTATTAATTTGTAGTAGAGTGATAAGTTTACTTCTTAAAAATATTTTTGTGTTTGAGTGCTGAAATTTAATTTTTAGCATTTAAGCATAAAAATATTTTTAAAACATTAACTTATAAATAAATCCCCCCCCCCCAAAAAAAAAAAAAAAAAAAAAAAAAAAAAATCATATATGTTTAGATGTTATTATTACATTATAGTAAAGCAAAATCAAGGGAATATTAAAAATTAGTTGGCAGGAAGTTCTTTGAAAAAAAGAGTACGTTACTGGAATTTTATATTTTATATTGTTTTATGTCAGCGCATATAGATGGAAAATTTATAATTTCGTAAGTCAATAATTTAAATAAACTTTTCATACATATGCATTAAAATATAATATTGTTAAGTATATGAAAATTTCTCGAAATCTATTTAAATTTACAATAGCAAAAAAAAAAAAAAATAATAATAATTTTAGTCTTTTGGAAATATTTTAGATGTACCTCTTGACAAATGTTTGTTTTAGTTTTCCATCTGTTGTGCATTATAAGAATTTCGGAATAGAATTTCCACACGTTTAGGTATTAATATGTAAATTTATTCATAAGTTATTGTTTTAAAAATATTTTTATATTTAAATGCTGAAACTTGGAATAAATTTCAGCATTCAAAAAAAATATTTTTTAAATTATATCTATGAATGATTAATTAATAGTCAGAAATGTCTAAATTCTGTAACTAAACGTTAATAATGCACAATCGATGGAAAAATAAAATGAAACTTTGTTAAGAGGAATCTTAAAATGTTAACAGTGTGTTTTAACAATGCCCTTGTAAAAATCTACATTTAAAGTATTAAAAAAACTTTGAAATTAAAAAAAAAATATTGTTATTGTCAATTTAAATAGATTTCAAGAAATGGCTTTGTATATAATAATATTATATTTCAATACATTTATGTAAAACTGCATAATACTATGACAGTAATTTACAAAAACAAACACACACACACACACAAAAGAACAAAAAAAGAAAGAAAGAAAGAAGAAGAAAAAAGGAAGAAAGTAAAGAAAAAGAGAAAAAAAGAAAAAAAAAAGTACACACGTCACACAATTTTAAGGGAACATACGACCCTTAGAACTTCAAAAAACATCTATTTAATTATAGTCTTTTTTTAAGTAAATCATTGTTAACTAAGCTTTATTGGGCATGTCTAATTGTTACCTATAAGATTATTATATATTTTGAAATATAATTTAAATTCTGTGGTGAATTATTTAATAATTTATGTGTCAATAATAAATGTGTTTTTTTTTCACCTTGCACGCAGGATATCTTTGAAACTATTTAATATTTTTTCTTGAAATTTTCACAGATTATGTAACGTATCAGATCCTTCAAACTGAACCTAAATTTGTTCCAGTTTAGGTTAAAAAAAAAAAAAAGTTCAAAGATAATTTATTTTTTAATAAAATCTGAAGTATCACCTGTATAAAAAAATATTGGGGGGGGGGGGGGGCATACAAATTTAGATTCAGTTTGAAGGATCTGATATTTTACATAATCTGTGAAAATTTCAAGAAAAAAATATTAAACAGTTTCAGAGATATCTTGCGCGTAAGGTGGAAAAAAACACCTTTATTATTAACACATAAATTATTAAATAAGTCACCACAGAATTTAAATTATATTCCAAAATACATAATAAACTTATAGGTAACAATTAGACATGTTCAATGAAGCTTAGTTAACAATGATTTACTTTAAAAAAAAGACTATAATTAAATCGATGTTCTAAGGATCGTATGTCCCCTTAAAACGTAAAAAGAACGTTCGAAGAACGATTCAAAGAACGTTTTAAAACGTTCAAAGAACGATTTTAAAACGTTCAAACAACGTTCAGGACGTTGCAAAAACGTATATGAAGAACTTTCTCAGAACGTGTCTGTAGAAACGATTTTGATGTTTACACGTGTGCAGAACGTGTTTTGTACCGTACTATTCGACCTTTTGAAGATGGACAAATAGACGTCTATGAAACGTTCAAGCTGAACGTTCATAGAACGTGTTAGTAGAACTATTTTTAAACGTTCAGAGAACGTTTCCGTGCTGCTTGGGTTCACTTCCAGTAGGTTCGGCTCTGGCGCCAAACGTGGTGACTTCGCGACAGATTTGGTGAAAAATTGAAGTTTAGGGTTTTCGAAGTTTCGAGATTTTACGTTGAATAGGAGCCGAGATCTTGAACTTTTAATTGGATTCTAGCACAGAACCATTGCCCCATCTTCAAAATATATAAACAGAAGCAAGTTGAAATCTGAGTATTAGTGTTGTTCAAAAATCTATTCTGAGCAATTTCATTTTTGAGAGCTGGCGATTAATCTTTGTTCGTGAACCAGAAATATTCCTGATCTATGGAATATTTACTTGTTTATTTATTTAACTGTGAAACAAGTGGCTGTTTTCTTGGAATGATTCCAGAACGAAATGGGACTATTGTGATACAAGCGACAGTTTTATTGGATTGCTTCCAGAATATTCCTTGAATTGACAGTATTATCGGACTGTTTCCAGAACTTTCGTCGAAAAGTGACTTTTGTGATACAAGCGACAACTTTTTTGAACTACTTCGAGGATACTGCTTGAACTGACAATATTATTGGGCTATTTCAAGAATATTACTTGAAATAAAATTTTTTCGCACTAATTCGAGAAGTCATGCTGAATAAAGTGGACTAGAGCTTTCCTACAAGAGCTTTTTACATCGACTAGAGCTTTCCTGTTCTATACGAACTACTTTCTTCACCCAAGAAAGTCGACAATTTTTTCTTAACAACATTTTTCGTTAGTATGTATTTATACAGTTACTAAAAATATAGAATATTTATACTATTGTATATATACATATAAATAAGAGCAAAAATATACATTAACTACTTTTTTTTAATAATAAAGTACATTATTTTTTTTTAATATCCAATTTTTACTTTCTTCTATATGTAAAGTATTGGATTCGTGAAAATTTTCAAACTCCAGTTTTCGATGGATTTACACGTTTTGGGATGTCCTGAACACGATTTGACTGTTTTTAGAAAATGTCTGTCTGTCTGTGTGTGTGTATCACAAATTTTGTGGACGCTGTATCTCCCGAACCGATGAACAAAATTTAACCAAACTTGGTATTTAGTTGGAACCTGACATAAACTGGTGCTGGTTAGACTTGGGGATCATTCGATCAACAGGTGGCGCTGTGATCGCATTTTTTCTAAATTTTTAACATGGCAGTATAGGACAAAATTTCGCATAAATGTACATAATGAGAGTTATTTTAATCGTGTGATTATAAAATTAATATGAATTATTGATATTTGTAGTAGTTAACTAGGAAAAAAATTTTGTGCATGTGGGGGCATCGCTTCCCCCCCTGGGGGAGAATTACCCTCCCGGGAGAGTAAATTTTGAATGTGGGTGTGTTTCGAAAGATCTCGTCAATACCTTTAAAACGAATGGTTGAACTATAGATCTGTGATAATTTAAAACAAAGTTACCGATTTTTTTTTTTTTTTTTTTTTTTTTTTTTAACTTTTAACGAAAAAAAAACCTTAGAAAAAAAAAATCGCATTTCTTCTGATAATTGCAAAAAAATGACTTTCTTTCGGCATTTAGTGATATAATTCTGTCAGATAAAAATTGTTTGCGTTTATAATGAAAAATAATTTGATAATTATTTAAACAATTTATATTGAATGAATTTTGTGTAAAATTTTATAAAAGAAAGTCATGTGGTGGCCACATCACATCATACTAGTTTCTGAATGTTTTAAATGATTTGCTAATGAACTGCTAATTTTAACGAATCTAAAATAATTTTATATATCAATTAGTTTTGCTCTTTCAAAAGATGTTTCATATTGACTATCATTTTTCTAGGTAACTGAATTCACGTAACAATGCATTTTGAAGATATCCTGAAAGATGTCGGGGGTTTTGGATTTTTCCAAAAGATCCTCGTTTTCGTTTTCCTAATTCCAACATTAACGGCTGTATTCACCAATGACTTCAACTCCCGGTTAAACACGATAACTTGAAAATCGCATAAAGTCAGAATACAACTTTTCAGCAAAGTTGGAGGCGTTGCTTATGCCATCTAGCGACACAGTTACTTCCCGTATTTTTAGTGGAAAATAACCAATCAAAGATTATATGAAATCTTCGTCACTAGATGGCAGAAGCAGCCAATCATGTTTTTTTAGAAAGCTGCACCATGCCTTTATACGCTTTTCAAGATTTTGCTTTAAACCGGGAGTTGAAGTTAATGGTGAATACGGCCGTTATTGTGATACCAATGTGTACAATGAGTCTCATATTTATGTCCAATACACCTGAACACTGATGCTATGTTCCTGAAGTAGCCAATTCAAACCTTTCATTGGACGTGCAGAAAGAACTCATCAGGCCACTTCAAGATCAATCTTGTTTAATGTATGACGTCAACTACTCTCAAGTCTTAACGTCCGGGAATTTGAGAGCAGATCTTTCGTGGCCAACAAAACATTGCACTAATGGGTGGCAATACAGCACAGCTAATTACGAAGCACCAGCTGTTACACGAGTAAATAGGATTTTTTTTTTGTTGTTGTTGTTTATGTTAAATGTTATCCTAAACCATAGCCTTCTAAATTAGATGCCTTAACTTGGCAACAGTTCAAGCGGTAGACAGCGCCCCCTGATACAGTCTGCGCGACTTTTTTATTCCACAGCCACAAAAAATTTTTAAAAGTGGTATTTGGTATACATAAAAGGCGAATAGAATAAAAAAAACGTCGATTATATATATCATATATCACTTCTTAAAATTATTGGTGGAATTTGATTGAAAAAGTCGCACTATATGCACCAGATGGCGCTGTCTACCGCTTGACCTGTTTCCAAGTTTCCATGCCACGCGAAAGGCATCTAGTTTAGGAGGCTATGCCTAAACCGTAGTTGCCAACCGTTAAGATTTTTTGACACAGGTTTTTTTTTTTTTTTTTTTTGAGTTTTTCGCCTTATTTATTCATGAAAAACCGGAACAAATCTTAAAAAAAAATTCTTTAAAACAATACCGGTGTAAAAAAATCGTAACGGTTGGCAGCTATATCTTAAACTTTCTTGTCTCATCCTGTTGACGATGGCATTTTTGTAAAGTGATTGAATTTGAAGTTTAATTAACTGTGATTGTTTATCTAGCAATGATACGTCAGTGGAGTGCTTATAATATTATCTAACTGAACAACATTTGAGACCAGAGTTCAGAACTTTTATAATTTATTCACGAGCATTTTTAGCCCCGCCTCTTTTTCATACCAGAAATTTTGGAAAATGATTTTCTTCTTGTTTAATCGTTGTCACACATTAAGGAGGAATAATCTGCAAAATTTCTGGTGCGGAAAGAAGGCGGGACTAAAGATGCTCGTGAATAAATTATAAAAGTTGGGAACTCTGTTTGAGACAGATATAATTAAATTCCTTCTCTTAGCTTTCAGATGAAATTAAATAAGGAATCTTAATGTCTTATTTTTATTGTAAAGATATTTATAAAAGTTAAAATATATGAAGTTTTACGATCATAGTATAATCTCTTTCCTATAAGAAAATTTATTTTAATTTTTTTGTATTAATCTTTTCAATTTTTTTTTTTTTTAATCTAAGAAATTTTATCTGTACAATAAATAAAGTAAAATAAAATTCCATATATTGCACTTGAAAACATCTACTTAATAAAGAAAAATAAATAAATAAATAAATAAAACAATAATTTATTAAGTACTTTTAACCTACAGTGCGGGTCTTTTACTTTTTCATCCTTCATTTTTCATCCAGATTTAATATTATGTTTATTATTATTATTTATTTTTAGGACATAGGACTATTAGTCTCAATCTGGGATTTTTGCGCTGTCATTTTTCGATAGTTGGACATTTATCGAAAATATAATTGAATAATTTGAAAGCGATGCTATAATTTGAAAAAAATAATAGTCCTCCGTCCTAAACAAAATTCTGCTTTTGCCAAAATTTCATCAAAATATTTTTTTTTTTTTTTTTTTTTGAAAGAAAATTAA
>OZ005661.1:237368160-237388160 GCA_963930645.1 Salticus scenicus
TGATAACCATTATAAAAATGCATTTTTTAAGATGTTATTTATAGACGATAAAACTGTCTTTCTTTGGATATTTAGTGTCAGTTTTATCTAACATGAAAATCGTCTGCATTATCATGTTAGATAATTTTAATAAATAATAATTTTAAGAAACAATTTGTCTTTAGTGAATCTGTACAGGAAAATATAGAAGGAAGTCATGTGGTGGCCACAGCATACTAGTTTTTTGAATGGTCTGTTTAAATTCGCTGGTTTTTTTTGTTAAACTTTTTCATTTCAAGATTTTTATTTTTCTGAACAAGCTGTTTTCGGACCAAAAATTTTAATAAATTGATCACAGAAGACTGCGGGAATTTCTCTCAATAATAAAAATTTCATGCAAAAAAAAAAAAAAATAATAATAATAATAATAAACTAAAAACTATGAGAGATTCTTGCAATCTCATGCTTTAGTTAGAACCATGATTCAGACATGTATTTTCTAGAGTAATATGACAGGTAGACAGGGTTGGCTTGATTTTGCCTGACCCAAAAAAACCCGGGTGTGTGTTTTCAATAAAACCCACGTGAAAAAACCCAAGATAAAATCCAAGTGGTTTTTTTCAAAATCCTTATTTAAAATTACATTTTTATCTAACTTACAATAAACATATAAATATAAAACAAATATTATATACATTATTAGACCATGAACAAAAAAATTTCTGAAATATTGCAAGTGGTCAAACTGCTTTATTTAAAAAAAAAAAAAAAAAAAATCTGAAAAATTCTACATGAAAAAAAAAATAATAATAATAATAAAATAATAAAATTTTATCTTATTAAAATACAATAAGAAATTATACACAAAAAATATAAGAGCAGGAAAAAAAAAAAAGTTGTTTGTCAATATAAAGAAAATTAGGGGACTTGAGGAATGCAAAATAGAAATAAATAAAAATCAAATTTTAAAAAATTTCTGAAAACTTTAACAGTGTAACACTGTTAAGTAATATATAAGGAACAATAATTAAAATTATTTTATGGAAATCTATTCTGTACAAAAAAAAATTAATGAAGCAACATTAAATAATTATTAAAATTCAGTGTTTGTTGTAAAGGCCAGATAAACAGAATTTTAGATAATTAAAGTACAATTGTTTAATTAAAAAAAAAAAAAAAAAAATTCTTTAACTTAATCATACAAAGACTAGAAATTTTAAAATTAAATTTTTAAAATTTTGATTTTAATGAATAATTATTTTTTTTTTTAAATTGTCCTATTATGAATAATATATTAATGTTTAAAAACGGCAAGAAAGAAAATATTCTTGAAAACTCTGATAAAACCCGAAAATACTCTGAAAAACCCTGATAAAACCCGAAAAAACTTATTAGCTGGATTTTTTCTGAAAAAAATCCGGTTTTTTTCCAACCCTGCAGGTAGAACATAAAAATACTTTAAGATTTTATAAGCCCTGTTAAAAACAGTTAAGAAACAATACTTACCGCACCCCTCCGATGTGAATCGGACAACATTCTGTGCACAACCACTTGATGTGGAGGAAGGGAATCAAAGTCGACAAAGTACGACATAGCTTTATCGGGGTCTAGGTATATTGAAGAGTTGTAGTATACATGGTGGTAGACCTGAAAATTGCAACATTCATAATATTAAAAAGATAATAAATAACTACGATACTAGAGTCAACCATACATGTTGCAAATATTTTTGCCAAATCACTTTTTTTTCCAAGACAAAAAAATGATCAGGGCAATGATAGAAATTGGGAAGGAAAGGGAAGGCGTCATATGACGCCTGCTGTAAATATTTTAGGCATCAAATTGAAATTTCTAGTTGCAATTTCCGAAATTCACTTTTGACATGACTAATCGAGTGATTCTGAGTAAAACAATATTTTCTGAACTACACATCAAAATTTCTGAAACACAAATATATATACTATTCTTTAACCACATTTCTTGCAACCATGGAAGCCTCTGCGCAAATGCGGATTGAACGAGTCCAGTGTCAAAATTGACTGAGAGAAAACAAGCGATAAGGGAATATCGAATAACTGGATGTTTGCCAAATAACTATCTCTCGGCCAATTTTGCATCCCTCCAAACTTTTGGACTCGGCCTCACTGATAGTCATAGAAAACGTGGTCGCACTATATATATATATATATATTGAAAACCTTTTCAAACACTGAATAGATGAAACCAAGAAACATTATATAAGATGAAACAGAAAAAATACATAAAAAGATTACGAATATGAAAATGATAAAAGTTCTCTGAAGTTAAATATAATGCAAGAAAAGGAAAATCAATTCAACATGAAGAAGGTAGTTTTAGAATTAACAATAATACAATGAAAGTTGCGCAAATGCAGCATAACAAATCATGTATTAGTGAACTAAATTTATTAATTAGAATTTGCCAAACATGGGCATACCAAAATAACAGAATTTTACAATCAGGTATATATATGAGTGTGTGTGTTTTCCTTACACATCATATTAATATGTGCACACAGATGTAATGTGTTTGTGTTACATAGGTTATTTGTATGCATGTGCAGCGAGATGGTTGCAAATTGCAGTTTTAAGAAAAGATAACATTAAAAGAGATTAAAGAAAACTTTTTTTCTTCTTTCTTATCTCTGTAAAGGGGGAGATGAAATATGCCCCAAATACCCAGATGTCCAAACAACATAGTACATGTGCAGCAGGGGAAAAAAATACAATATGAACTTGGAGCTTTCAAAGTTAAACAAAAATAAGTCTTAAAAGAAAAAACTAGGTGTCAAATTTGACGACCGGAAAGAATTTTATAGTCTTCAAATGCAATAATTTAGTCGCATTTGACGACTAACGACTGCTAATGTGCTAATTTCGAACACTGGATCAGGGCAATATTCAAACCTAGGACATTTAGCTCAATATGCCAATGTTCTAACTGAGCCCTCCTGTTTTATACCTGACCAGCAATATCACTATTATGATAGGTGTAATTTTTTATCAGTTTCGTGAATACACGCATAGTTTTATAAATGAAATTAAATTAAAAAAAGAAGAAAAAAAAAACATAATTGCAACAAAATATATACATAATATCAAGCTACTTACAGTGGTATTGGTAATATTAGACGGTTTTGTAGGTAAGACGTCAGAAAATGATGTTGTAACAGAAGAAATCACAGATGCAACAGTGGAACTTGTTGTTGAGGATGCAGGCACAGCAGTTGATGTTGATACAGTTGTACCATTAGACGTTGTAGTATTAGAAGATAATTCGGACACAGGAATACTAGAAGATGTGGACACAGGGGTATTAGTTGTGGACACATTTTGTATATCACTTTCAACATGTGTTCCTACAGTGGACGAACCGAGGGCTGTAGCGTTGTAAGTAACTGTAGTATTAATATCTGCAGTAAGATTTTTAATATCTGACTTTGCCTTGTCTGTGAGCAGGGTGACAGTGTCTTTTGGGTTAAATTTTTTTTCTAAGGACACAGAGGCTTTTTTTAATGGAGTCTGCGGAGACTGCTTCTCAACATGATGATAAAGAGTCTTCTCTAAATTAAGTGGATGGAGATAATCGTGATACAAGTCTTGGGCATGTATACTGACTATGGATGGATTGTGTGAGCTATCTGTAACAATAAAAAATAAAATAATAATAACAATTAATAAATAAATAAAATACATTAAATGGCCAGAGAAAGAAAAAAAAAATCATGCTATGTGCATTGATCAAGGGTATTACTCAAAATGTAAAAAAAAAAAAAAAAAAAAAATCTGAGTTTTCTAGATCATTAAAAAAAAAAAATATCAACACATTACCAAACATATGAAAGCAGTATCCACTGCCATCACAGCATAGTATATGCTTGGCCTTATATTAACTTTCTAGTTTCTATTTTTTTTGTAGGGATGCACCGAATATTCGACAGGGATTAATCCAGCTTTGTAAAAATGGTAATTGTGAATTTATAAAATAATTTGTGAAAACATCAAGCAAGTTTGTGAAAATTAATGATACTTCAGAACAATTAACCGAAATACGCAAAGCAGTTTTTTAAATTTTAAAATACATTTAAAAAATAAAATGAAACAGTTGTAATATATCAGGGTTGGGTTTTTGCCGGCAAAAAGTGGAAAAAATCAGGCAAAAATGGAAAAAATTGGCGAAAATGGAAAAAATTAGGAAAAAGGGGAAAAATAAAATTAGAACAGCGCAATCCCTTTCAATTTTCACCCTTTACACTTTGGCACCTCAATGAAAAAAATGTTTGAAGATTTTTTTAATTTAAAAAGTAATTATAATTAATTAATTGATATAATATATAACCAGTGTCCGACAAATCCCGGGTGCCAGGGTGACTATAAATATCCAGTGGTGACCAGTTACGGCAGACTGACAAAAAAAAAAAAAAAAAAAAAAAAAAAAAATCATTCAAAAATTCATGCATTTACAATATTCTTTATGTATATTTTTGTTTTTTCTCCCACCTTCTTGTCTTGGTATAAAAAATGACATTGCTGATGTATTGAATGAATAGTATGAGTTTAATGTTTTCTGAAAAATTTAACAATTATTTCTGTTTTTGAAAGATGTTTTTCCATGAAAGATAAATTCCCATATTTGATAAATCTTCTTACTACTATACTGATACTTTTCATGTCAACATCTTTGTGTTAAACAAGATTCAAGCATCATTCAAGCATGCCCCCTCGTCTTTTCAAATTATTATTATTACTTTTTTTTTTTTGTTCTTAAAATACTAAATAAACGCACCTTTTCCTCAACAGTAGACTGCATCCGAATAGGTGATAGTTTTTTACGTTATGTTATAGTATAAAATTCAATCTTTTCTTACCGATTTGAAAGTGTCTTACTTTTATTTGCACAAATGTATAACGAAAAATTTGTGTTAATAATAGAGGTTCTTTTTTTTCTAAAATATTTTATTTTTGTCTGATTTATAGATACAACTTTATGTACTAAGTTTTTATAAAACATTCATATTACATACATACAAGATAGTTATAATTAAAAGCTCATATCATGAATCATCTCTATTACTAAGTTTGATAACAGCCCGTTTTAACTGCAGAAAGCTGTTATAGCAAAAATTTTAATTATAATGACTCTGCATTTATATTTTCATATTTTTTTAGTTTAGTTATAAAATAAATATCTCTCATTAACACATTTCTTTCAATAATGCATAAAAATAGTGAAATTCCCACAACTACTCGGTATTGGCCGAATACATAGCCTAAATTTGGCCGAGTACCGAGTACTCGGCAAATAGACCGAGTAAGCCGAGTGATGAGTATATACCGAGTACTCGGTACAGTTCTAATATGAAGTGCCCCAACATGCACAAAAAGCCTCTATCCCACAATTTATCCATGAGAGTGAGAGACATCTGTGTCAGTTTAAATATAGGTTGGCCAATACGTTGTTACTTTTAAATTGATTTTTCTCAAATTCTGCATTTCTAGGTTGCGTTATTTATTTATTTATTTATTTGGAGTGGGTGCAACAAGATAATATTATTTAAGAAATTTACATGTTTATTAAGAAGCCTAACAGTTTATAATTTTCTTTGACTGTGGATTCAGCATTACACCACTACTTATGCAGAGTAATATTTCCTAATACTTTTCTGCATTTACATAAACCATTGTTTCTGAATAGCAGTTATTATAATACTTTTCCATAATTAAAATATTAACTAAATGTAAATGGTATTACTGAAAAAGTTCACAAAAAATTAGGTAATTGACACCTGAATATAAGAGTGAATCAGCCAGCCGAATATTCGTATTCGGCTGAATAGTTACTATTTGATTTAAAGGATATTCGTATTCAGCCAAATAGTTAGTATTGGGTTGGCCGAATATTCCGCATTCAGTATTTGGCCAAAACTGCTATTTGGTGCATCCTCAATTTTTTGTTCCCTTTCAAATAAGACACGATGAATTAATTATATTTGTATTTTTTTTTTTTCTATTTCTTTTTTGCAAAATTATAGATTGTATTACACTACAGGGGGTCCACATTAGAGGGTGGGATTACAAGAATCCTACTATTTTTTTTTTAAATCCTACTAAAAAATACGAAGCAGGACACTTTGGTCCCGCCGTTTTGGTCCCGCCACTTTGGTCCCGCCACTTTGGTCCTGCCGTTTTGGTCCCGAGGAAATTTTGGTCCCTGGCCATTTTGGTCCCGAGACATTTTGGTCCCGCTAATTTTTTGCTATTTTTTTAAATATATATCAATTTTTTAATATGATAGCCTATTTGTTGATACAGGAAAATTGAAGTGCTCTTACAATATCTTTAATTAAGGAATATCTTATATGTAAATACATAAATTTTCGACATTATGATTGCTTCCTAGCCATTGATATTCCGAGAATTTTGTTTTGATTTTTTACAAACATTTAATATATTTAAACTTTTTTTTTTTCTGCAATTGCACTTTTTTTTATTTTCTCTTTTATTCTCTCTCTCTCTCTTTTTTTATTTGATTTCGATTTAACTTACTTTAATTGTAATTTGGTTTTTAATTTACTATTGGTGACAAAATTTTTTGATTTTAAAAGTATTGCTAACAATAACAACGGTACCTTCTTATTAAAAAAAATCCCCACTTGAATATATTTATTGTTAAAGTCTGAAGTTATTTAAAAATAATAAAATACAGAAAATTTTTGTAAAAAAAAAAAAAAAAAAGGTGGGGGGGGGGGGGAGAAAGAAAGTAAACCTTAGGATATTAAATATAATTTGCTTTTAGTGACAAAATTCTGTTTCTTTCAAAGAACTAATTATTGACCTGCTCCCATCATGGACTCTTCTTCATAAGCATAAGATTGCGATCATTTATGAAGTTTTTGAATTTACGTATGAATTTATTCATGTATATATGTATGTGTGTGTGTGAGAGAGAGAGAGCTATTTCATTCGATTTGATTGTATTTAATTTTTATCATTAATCTAAGAGGAATTTATTTAAAAATCTGCGTTATATTAATAATAATAAAAAAATGCATGTTTGTTTGTCCGTGATATTTAATTATGTTAAATATGTATATATGTATGTAAATTACTTTTCTTTCAATTACAATGATTTTATTTTTAAGTGAAAAATGTAGTCCAATATTTAATCAACTGTGCGCATTGCAAGCATCAAAGTTTGGAAAATGTAGATGCACAATATTTTATCTTTTTATTTCAATCTTATGTTTAAAAAAATAATAATAATAATAAATAAATATATCTGTCTGATATGACTCTGTGACTAAAAACAATGCCCACATTGAAATCTCTGAAGCACTTTGGGATTCGTTTCACATTTGTATCTCCAACAGACAATTAAAAGGAGTTTCACTGTTTTGTTTCAGCGCATTTGGAAAAAAAAAAAAAAAAGTGGGGAGGGGGGGGGGCGCTTCTAATCTAAATTTTCCTAAACAATATTGTAAGGGATTATAAGGAAGGAGAAATGCTTTTACAATTCTGTATGAAGTGTAACTATTTTCTTTGTTTGACAAATGTATCCCGATTGACAGAGACGAAAACGACTCAAGTTTAGCAGACCTGTACAAATTAAATCCCGAGATCATTATTTAGGTTTCTCGTATCTTCTTTTATTATTAAACTCTAACATTTAGAGAATGCTTGGATAAAGCATCGATTTCGAACCCTCTAAATTTGAATGTGTTATTTAAGAGTCGCATTACAGTGTTTTATTTTAAAAACCTTGTATTTTATTTAAACTAAAATTTTCAGGACTTTGATAAATTAACAATGCTTAGATCTTCGCTGATATCTAATACCCTTTATCATTCAAAGATCACTCCGAAATAATAAATTTTCTGTTCAACGTGCCCTATAGTTACACCATTTTCAACAAAGATTGTAGATATTTTACTCTCCAATCCAATTGTAAAAATTCGCCTAAGTTCTCTTTTGCCCGAAGTTCACTCATGCATTTGCTGTCCTTTTTCCTTTATCGTACAAAGAAAAATCGAAATCTCAAATTTTTAGACTTTTTTTAGTTTTATTTGTTACTACAACTTTCTGTTGCAAAATAATAATAATAATAATAATAATAATAATAATGATAATAATTTTGACTTTTCCTACCCCCTTGTTTTCAAGTCAAATGACAAGAATTCGAAATATGAAAAAATAATTTCGCTTTTTATCTGTAATACTTTGTTTGATTATTTCTGATAACGGGACCAAAACGGCGGGACCAAAACGGCAGGACCAAAACAGCGGGACCAAAATTTCCTCGGGATCAAAATGGCGGGACCAATTCGGCGGGACCAAAGTGGCGGGACCAAAACGGCGGAACCAAAGTGTCATGTACCCTAAAAAATATGTCACAAAGGGGCTTTATCCCCATTTTTTTTTTTTTTTTTTACTTTGTTCATCAAGTATTTCATCCATTTTTTAGTTGCTTTAGTTGTGTAATATCATAACTACTTTAAAGCCTATAATCCTGTATTTTTAAGCTTCACCAAAATTTGACTTTAAAAAAAAGTAAAAGAGAAAAAAAATGAGCAATGTTTTTCAAAACATTTCTTTTTGTTAAAGGAATATATGAAGACATGTATATTTCTTTAACAAGCAACTACAAGCAGGGTTCCCACTCACTTTCAAAAATAAAATTCCCTGACTTTTAAAGGTCTATTTTTAGAAAATTCCAGTCACGAAATTTGATTTGTGACATAAAAAATAGCTAACAGCATAAAACATAACATAGCTTGCGACATAAAAGACAATATAGTAACTGTCTCTCTGTATAGTCTGTCTGTGCATGTATACGTTCAGCCCCTACTGAACGCAGCCTTCCCGTGGGGCTCCTGAAAACAGAATTTAAAAATTTTAATTAGTGCCGGAGATATTAATTAAAATGTAGACCTATGTCTAATCAAAAAGCGATCTCAATGACTGAGAATTCACCACGATTGCATAAAAATAGATATTTTAACGGAGTGAAAAGCAGAAAAAGTGGAAAATAAATTAGAAATATTAGTCCGATCGTTACGAATTTGGTACCAAATGAAAGGAGATTTTTTTATTAAATTACATAGCACATTTCAAAATGAATTTTTGTGAGTTTTTAAAATTTATGGAGTTTACTTAAAATTTATAAATCATTATATACAGTGTATTAATTTCTTAATAATAAAAGTCCACGTTTTTGCAAACTAACACTTGAAATTGATGTCAATGCTGCTGGAACAATATATAAAACAAAATAAAATAAAATCCATATTTTCAAAAAATTAAATTATTTATTTATTTATTTATTTAATTAATCAATTTATTTATTTTTCAGTTTAATTTAACAGAAAAAAATTATGTCACAACTACAGCAACCACAACATACTGAAAAAAAAAAAAAAAATAATAATAATAATAATAATATAAATAAAATTTTTATCTGTGATTTAAATAAATAAAATGAAAAGATGATTAAAAATAAAATTTAAAAAAATATATATATTTAAAGACTTTTTCTAATAGCTTGATTTTCATAAAAAAAAGTATGAAAAGTTTAAAATGAAGTGTTTCCACCAAAATTTCATACTTTAGTTAATTAAAGGGAAAAAAAATCTAATTGTCGTGTGGAAAAACTGTTTGCACCCCTCAATTCAGAAAAATCGCCTCTTTCATTTGGTACCGAATTTGTAACAATAGGGCTGCTATTTCTAATTTATTTTCTCCTTTTAACTCAGATTCGTCAGAAGGCTTATGACAGAGAATGTAAACGAAAAAACAAGTCTTTAATTAAAAAAGAAAGAAGATTAAAATAAGTATATCATTTGTGATACCTAAATGTAAGCAGATCTATTGTAATATAAAAGTTAGCAGGCAGCTATGTTAATGATATATAACTATTTAATGAGATAGATATTTATATCTTTATTATTTATCTTATTTTCCATTACTGTGTAGTGTATTAAAATTGAAGGAGCGAAACGAGAGTTGCCAATAAATTGCATAAAAATTCTTTTTAATGTATCGGACAAACCAGATTTAAAATTTACTGCTTAAAATGTTAAAGTCAAACATAACATAAAGGTGTAGGGTAGGGCCTCAAAATACCCTTTGTCCTAAGGCACCATGATGCCATAATTAGGACTTCATAAAAAAGATCATAAGTGCTATTTTAAAGCTTGTTGACTATTCTACATCCATTCGTTCTTGAGATATTGTGTTGACACAGACTAACCTACAGACGGACGGATCGTGCCTACCAGGGCTCAAAATTAGCAGTCGTTTGTTGCATTTTGCAACTAAATATTTCGTTTTGATGAAAACAATTTTATACCTAGTCTTCACTTTGACACCTAGCATTCTTTTCCCCCTTCAATGTGCAGTTCTAATGTGCGATTAAAATAAAGACACTAGCAACAAAGTAGTAGAAGCAAATTCCTAGCTTTCTTGTAAAAATATTAGCACTAGCAAATTTTTAAAATGGAAAAAAACTAACTAGATAAAGTATCAGTATTTTCAGTAATTGTAGTTTATGTACAATGTTTACACTTATGTTTCTATGTGTAAATCTAAATAACAGTTTTAAAATGGCACCTAAGTACAACATAATGGCAACTAACATATCAGAAAAGGCCGTTTTTTTAACCTTAAAATTAAATATTTCTTTTAGTTTAATATAGTTTATGAATTTCGGTGGCAGTATAATTTGAATGATCCTAATTGTCTTGCGCCGGAAAGGGTTAACAGAAAATTGCAATTTAGAACAAAAATTTTCAAAATAAATAAATTTAAAAAAAGCTTCAATGTGTGTGTGTGTGTTTGTGTGTGTGCCTGAGGTTCAATTTACAGGGGAAAAGTGAAAGAAAATATTTAATACCAATTTAAATTGTTACCTCTCTTGGACTTGGACAGAGCCAAATTTTGGAAAATAATTTTTTAAAGGACACTTCTGACATAAAAGAAATAAGTACCTAAAATTTTATATCTATATCTTAATCTTGAATAGTTTTAGACTAGGCTTTGTCAATCACATCCAATATTAATATGTGAAAAACACGTCTTAGTCCTTTCTTCAGGCAAGGGGAAGGGCAAATTCATGAAATTGCTTTTTAGGTATTCATATGATATTGATTATTATGAATCTGCTTTTTTTACTTTCTTCTAATACTTTTTTTTCCCTTTGCGAAATGAAAGTGATTTGAAAAACATCTCCCCCCCCCCTTTCCGTCGCTAATAATAATTTTACACTCGAAAATATCCGCAATCGATTTACCAAGCCTTAAAAACGGGACTTAACTGTAAAATAAAAACTACACCGCAGTGCAATATCTTTCGAATGTGACTATGAGTTATTGAATCTACGTTTCAAGGACCATTTTACGGAAAGGAAAAGGAAGGGCAAAAAGCATTCGGGTGATTGAAAGCGCAATGCGGACGTCTTGAAACCCGCAGGCCAGTGATGCCAGATGGTCGAAAATTATTTCCCCAACGAGGTCTTCAAATTTCCCCAAATCAGGGTTTTTTTTTCGAAAAAATCCCCAACTTAATTTTTACTAAAAAGGGAAAATAAATTTTTTTTCAAAAAAAATATCAAGCAGATTTTTCTATGATTTAAGCTCAAATTTTTCCCCAAATGAAGGCAATTTTTGAAAAAAATCCCCAAATAACAATAAACCTATCGAAAGTCTCTAGTCGTAGGGATAAATCATTACGTTGCCAACATTGACAAAAAGTTGAACTCCCCAGATTTGTCCCCAAAAATTTTAGAATTCCCCAAAAAAGTCCCCACAAACATTTGGTCCCCAAAATTGTCCCCAGAAGCCTCAAAAATCCCCAAAATGGGGACAAAATCCCCAATCTGGCACCACTGCCGCAGGCGTTTAATCCGACACACCCCTCTCGACAGTTTACTTAATGAATGAGGATTAGCGAGCGAGACGATAACAAAAATGTCATTGAATCAAGCGATAGCAAAAAAGAAATAAATGGAAGAAGGAAACTCTACAAAATATGGAAGCGCGACGGGCGCCAGCCATCAATTACTACTTTTTTCCTATATTGATAAAAATTGGATTTGTAGAAAATTTTACTGCGACATAGGATTTTTGACGAATATAAGCACTTTGAGAAGAGCTGATCACAAACGAATCAGTTTTAGAAAACATCCGTGTCTCTGTGTGTGTATAACAAAAATTTTGTGGCAGCTCTGTTTCAAGAACTAATGCACAAAATTACTAGAGCTGTACCGAGTACTCGGCCAAATTTGGACTAAGTATTCGGCCAATACCGAGTAGTTGTTATAATTTCATTATTTTTATGTATTATTGAAAGAAATGTATTCATAAGAATTGGTTTATTAATAAATAAACTAAAAAAATATGAAAATATAAATATATAGTCATTAAACTTTTGCTGCAAACATCTTTCTGCAGTTAAAACAGGCGACTAAATTGCCACCGAGCTCTGTGTAGAGACGATTCATGATATGATCCATTTTAGTTACAAGAATTTAAGTATAACCATCTTGTATGCGTGTAATATGCAAATTTTTTTTATAAAAACTTAGTATATATAATTGTATCTATAAAACAGACAAAAATAAAATATTTTAGAAAAAAAAAAAACCTTATATAATACTAATATACACTGTTAAAAAAATGCAGAAAAAATACAGAAATTCTCTGTAATTTCAGAAAAAAAGTCGTAAAATACGTTTTGTCTACGTAATTTTTCCGTAATTTACGCCTTTTTTTCTGAAATTACAGAGAATTTCTGTATTTTTTCTGCATTTTTTTAACAGTGTAGTAGATAAAACTTTAGTCACATATTTGTACAAATAAAAGTAAAACACTTTTAAAACTGTAAGAAAAGATTGATTTTTAATTAAAAAAATAATAATTATGAAAAAGGTAAATACACTAAAATGTTATTAAAAATATTTTTTAATAATCAAATTTGTTGTTTTGCAAATTATGGCCCGAGACCACCTATCCTTTTTACTCTTCTAGAATTTAAAGATTAATGAAGTCTATCATGTTTGAAATGACAAAATATTTATTTTAATGTTCTCATTTCATATGTAAATTTCATGCATCTTAAATTAATCCTGAGGGTACAGGAAATTTTATATTCTCTAAGAATTATCTGATAATGATTCGCATCTGAGAAAGACTATATAATGAAGAATGAAGTTATCAGTTATTATGGTTTTAATAATCCACTAAGCTGGAAGTATCAAATATAAAAATGAACCTAATCGTGTATATACACTACAAAAGTTCTGAAACATTTCATGAAAACATGCTGTTTGCCATTTAACTTAAGTTTGTGTTCAAAAGGCCTTTTTTTTAATTTCAAGATGTGAAAAATTCATCGTTTGTACATCAGTTACTGATTCTTACAACTACGCGCTACTCGGACAAAGTGCTACTCGGTGCAGCACTAAAAATTACATACAAATTTATACTGAGGTGCACCCTAACATAAATTGGTTGCCATCCATTTCTGGTGCAACTCGCTCAACAGTAGGCGCTGCTATGCTACGGATTCTGTCATTTATGGAAAGGGTATATCTCAGCTTCTATTCATTGTGTGTAATTGCAAAAGACTGGATATGTGTGGGGGTCATTATGAATCACTATGCTAATCCAGTTTGGATTAATGGTGCTATTTGTACCGTGTACAAAAGAAATAGGAAATGTTGCTATATAGTGAACTTAAATAACACATATCAGTTTCAAGGCGGTCTAACACTGTGTGCGGAAATTAGAGCAGGAAAGGAACAGAGAAACAAACAACCTTACAAATGAATTTTAAATCTACCCGAAACTCGACCCCGACAGAAAATTTTCATCGACCGGAACCCGCAGAAAAGGTTTTTGACAACCGGCATTCGATTTCTTTATATTCGAACCCGCGGAACGGAAATTTCTGATTAGTTTTTTAAATTTTTGATTAGTTTTCTTATAATTAGTTAAAATATGAAAATAATAACATCCTAATAGCGTTAAAATAGCCATTAAAATATCAGCTGTAATTTAATTGTTGCCAAAAAAAAAAATTTACGAGTTCATTTTCTTTCGACATAAAAATAAATACATTTAATTAAAAACGTGAACGTTAAAAAATTATAAAAAGTTACATTATGCATCTCACAAAAATGGACGTCATTATCAATTTAAGAATTTTATGCACATTGATAAGAGCTCTATGATTCATCAGAAAATATAAAACATGGTATATAAAAAGTTTTTTTTTTTTATCTTATAATTATTTTGTAATTTATTGCTTACTAGCGGGCTTCGCCCACTAGTGGGTCAGTATTTTCAAATGAATCACTAACAGTAACTTTTAGTGTTAAGAAAATAAATTTAAAGAAAATCATTTATGATTAGGTAAAAAGTCAGCCCGGGTCCCCACTGCCTTCGGCACCGCAGTCCCGTTTGCGCTGCGCGCGCACAACTTAAGAGATACACGCGCTGCGCGCACGTATTCCTTCCCTGCCCCTTCGTGCCTCCCCCCCCAAAAAAAATCATTTCTGATCGGGTAAAAACTCACACTGGGTCCACGCTACCTTCGGCAGCGCAGACCCATGCGCGCTGCGCGCGCACGTAAGAAGGTATACGTGCGCTGCGGTATCTTTTTTTCCGGATCGCGGAAAAAAATATACCGGAAAAACTTTTCTTTTCTGTTACTTGTAAAATACTTCTAAACACGAACAATAGCAAAAATTTTAGGACTGAGGGCCTATTAGTCTCAGACAGCGATTTTTGCGTTGTCGTTTTCGATAGTTGGAGATTTGTCGAAATCATTTTTCGATAGTTGGACATTTATCGAAATCTAAAATTTATCAAAAATATAATTGAATAATTTGAAAGCGATGTTATAATTGGGAATAAAAAAAAAAAAACTAATAGTCCTCCGTCCTAAACTAAATTCTGCTTTTGCCAGAATTTCATCAAAATCTTTTCAAAATGACATTGACACGAGTCCCCCCAAGAGGCACAACTATGACATGAGCTTCCCCAAGGCACAACTTTGGCATGAGTCCCCCCCCCAAGGCACAACTTTGACATGAGTCCTCCCCAAGGCTCAACTTAGACATGAGTCCCCTTCCCAAGGCACAACTTTGACATGAGTCCCCCAAGGCACATGAGTCCCCCAAAAGGCACAACTTTGACATGAGTTCCCCCCCAAGGTACAACTTTGACATGAGTCCCCCCCCAAGGCCCAACTTTGACATTAGTCCCCCCCAGGCCCAACTTTGACATGAGTCCCCCCTCAAGGCACAACTTTGACATGAGTCCCCCCAAGGCACAACTTTGACATGAGTCCCCCCCTTCCCAGGCCCAACTTTGACATGAGTCCCCCAAGGCACAAGCAACAATTTTATGCTATAAAACACCAATACTGTCCGAAAACTTCATGAAAGCGAGGAAGGTTAAGTTTAAAATTTTTAATTATTATTTTATTATGTAGTATTCTGGAATTCCACTGTAGAAAGTTCCAAATTATTGTCCAGGTCCATACATCTGAAAAAGATGGCAGTTAAAGTAAAAAGGACTAATTGATTGCTGTACAATATATCAGTACAAAAAACCCTTAATGGGTTAAAAGTTTGTGACGCCGCTACTTTATGGCTATAAGAATTTGAAATATGAGTCTTAAAAATAATGATATCAAATTTTAAGCGACGTTTGCAATTAGTTAAAATATACATAGATTTTCTTATTTGATCATTTACTTTTAAATTTTGTTTATATTTATAATGCAAACGTAATATTTTTAGCTTCAAGATCAGACAGATATATAAAGTACACTCACTGATGCTTTTTCATTCACATTTCAAATTCAAAATAAAGGAATGATATAAAAATTCCAGTGGCGCCTCGGTATTATTTTAAAAGATTTGTTTTTAGATTCCATTAAAATTACTTTTGTTTTGTCTAATAAAGTATATTTACATATTGAAACAACGCTTTTAATTTTCAAATATACTGTCAAATAATTATACTTTCACTGAGTTTGCATTATAAATTAAAATTATTTATTTCAATAAATTGATTTATCTTTTACGTCACGCTATCCAAAACATAGTATCCAACTAAGTGAAAATTTGCGCAATGAGGTAGTGTGACGTAAAGAAAACATTTACATAAATTTTACTTGCAGTTTTGGATAGCGTGACACAAAAGATAAATCAATTTATTTAAATAAATAATTTTAATTTATAATACAAACTCAGTGAAAGTATAATTCGAACTTGTTTAATTCGAAATTCAGGATAATTCAAATTTTTTAGTCTGTCCCTTGAATTTTGTACTAAAACAATGTTAAAAAATCTTGGATAATTCGAATTCTATTTTGGATAATTCGAATTTTTCACGCGATTACCTTTAAAATATTACAGTAAAATTTCTTCCCGAGATTTTTCTCAGCTAAAGTTGCATTTTTTTTTTTTTTTTTTTTTTTTTTTTTTAAGTCTTTCAAAAAAATGATAAGGAAATACAAGAGTATTTCCTACCTAGTGCATTAGAAGATATGGTCCATATGCATGAAGTTTAAGGTTTTTTTTTCATTGAAAGCCATGTCTAATGAACAAGATTCTATTTTTGTATCAATTGATAGGTTGAAGTCATATGCTATGACACAAAGATTGTACTTAAAGAAGCAATCAAAAATATCTGACTATTTTTTAAAAAGTGTTGAATAATTAAGCTCGTTGAAAAATATTGATTTATTTTTTATTTATTTATTTTTTAAGGGGGGGGGAGATGTAGCAGTATTCTTAGATATAAAGTTTATGTGTTAAATCTTTTATCGTAGAGTTTTATTTTTTTAATTTATCTCTTCTTTTTGACAAAATAGTATATGTAATTCGAATTTTTCTCTGGTCCCTTCAACTTCGAATTATCCAAGTTCTACTGTATATATGTAGTATAAATAATTCAATAAACATTTTTTAAATAATATTCATATATTTTATGCATATGTTTATAATTTAAAAAATATTTTCTTCTGTTCTGAAACATTTTGTGAAAGAATTTTTATTTATTTATTTATTTAATAAGATTAAATTTCTTGACATTAGAATTTAAATCTTAAATTTATTTATTTATTTTAGTGATTTAAGTTTCACAAAGTATTTCACTGAGCGACGCGATAGTTTGTATATTTTTTTAGCGGCGTTCTTGTAGATAATTGAATACAGGTGGTCTCTTAGCACCTCTGTCACAACACCACAGCTAGAAGAGGAAGTGTCAAAATACCTAATCCCGCGGACAGCCGTCGCCAATGTTCTATGGGAAAATTTGTTGCGACAATTACACATTACCTAATGTATATTTTTTAATTCTGTTTTCGCAGTCAGAAAATTCATAACCGTTAAATGAGTACTCATTTTTGAAAAATTCATTTTTTAAAATTTTTACATTTAAATTTTGAGTTCAAAAATGCGATTTTTCACAAAATGCATTTTTCCCATTTTCTAGTCGCAAAATAAAATACTAAAATTTTAAAAAACCAATTTTTGGAAAACAAGTACTAATTTAACGTTTATGAATTTTCTAAATGTGAAAACAGAATTGAAAAGTATTCATTAGGTAATGAGTAATTATGTAAACAAATTTTCCCATAGAATAACATGAGCCAAGGCTGCCGGCGAGATTAGGTATTGTCCGCTCTTTAGTAGATAATTTTTCAACTAATAGAGGAATTCACTGCTATTCACTGATTGGAGCAGTTGGCTGTCAGTTTTTAATGTTAGGCCAACCCCAATTTTTTCTTAGAACCTGGGCGGCCATGTTGAATAGGAAACTCCATTTCCGGAAGTCTGCAATATCAGTCAGATTCCTCATTTCTTTTTATTGCTTCGTGTATCATAAGGATGCAGTGTTTCCGCTACTGTAGCATTTTTCGCGAAATGCTTAAAGACTTATCTAAAATGCGAAAATGAAATAACATGTTTTCGCTTTTTTGCTAAAGCATCTTACTAAACACAAATAAAAAAAAAAAAAAAAAAAAAAAAAAAAAAATCTTCGAATATTATAACGAATCTTTCATGGGAAAAAAAAAAAAAAAATCGCCACATTGATCAAGAAAAATCCTTCGGTTCCTGCATATAAGAAAAATCAAACGCTAAACTACGCATAAGAATCGCATACAGAAAATCAATTTGTAAATAAGCATGAGGCATTTGTAAAGTGGTCTAATATGAAAGAAAGAAAAATTATAAACCATAAAGCTTTGAATATTAATAAACAAATTTCACTTATATTACTTTCTTTTTGTAAGTTATGTTTTCATTTTCAGATACAGTATAAGCTTAATGTAGTTTTATATGCTATAGTGATAATTATGTCTCCAGAAAAAGAATATAAGTCGTATCTATGATGTTCATATTGCTTTAAAAAAAGTTTACAATATAAAGTAATAATTTAAAAAGTTTAATATTTTTCATGTCTGCCAATAAATGTGTTAAAATATAAGATTGTAGTACTATATTCAAATTGATTAGGTTACAGTGGTAACTTTTTTGTTTTTTATTTCAAAAAAAAAAAAAAAAAAAAAAAAAAACCTTCTGTGTATAACTCTTTAAAGACCTGATTAAAAACTTTTAATTTACAAATGAAAATCAAACATATCGAGGCGTTTAGAATAATGTGTAAACTGATATTCATCTTTTTCTACTGCTTCTGGCAGTTTAGCCTTTTGCTAAAGTTTTTTTTTTTTTTTTCTGATTTTAGCTTTTTTGCTAAAGAAAATTTTTACTCAGCTTAAACCCTGAGTACAATATCAGCCAGATTTCCCATTTCTTCTGTCCCATAGAATCCTATGGAATTTTTATTGCTTCACATATCATAAGAATGCCTCATTCAAAAATGAAGTTTTCCAAATTCTGTTATTTGAATTGTAGTCTTTGAATAGGTCGCCTATTCGCTTAGGAAGCAATTTACATAAATTAAAGTTTTTTTTTCCCGTGATTGAAAATGAAAACCCCGAGTTCATTTAATGAAATAAAATTTAATATTTTAGCATGTTTTTATTAACTTCTATTCTTGTTTGTTTGTCCGGTACAAATCTTGCAATCGAATTTTAACTAACTTCCCTACTAGCTAGACATTTGAAACTTTCACAATAGCTCAGAACCCGGTGACAACACAATACTTCGAAGTCAGATTTTCGAATTTTTGATTAGTTTTTTTATAATTAATTAAAATATGAAAATAATAACATCCTAATAGCGTTAAAATAGCCATTAAAATATTAGCTATAATTTAATTGTTGCCAAAAAAAAAAAAAAATTACGAGTTCATTTTTCTTTCAACATAAAAATAAATACATCTAATTAAACGTGAGCGTTGAAAAATTGTAAGAAGTTATGCATCTCACAAAAATGGACGTCATTATAATAACAAATTGAGCAAAATCAATAATGTTTGTGATCACAGTGTATCGTTAAATGAACAAAAGGAACTGTAAATTTAGGATACGTTAATACTGATCCTGTTCGGATGCATTTGTGTGACGATAGCATATTAAATAACGGAGATATAAGAATTTATTTTAAAACAGAAAAAAAAAAAAAAAAAAAAAAAAAAAAAAAAATCCGCAGGTTTTTACTTTCTCTTACCCAGAAAGTATTGTTTTAGGGTCGAGAAAGTATTGTTTTAGGGTCAAATTTTCGAACGCGAGTTTTTGTTAGTATTTTCATGTTCTGAGGTCCCCTGAATACGAAAATCACTTTTTTAGCGAATGGTCTGTGTGTCTGTCTGTCTGAGTGTCTGTTATCAGCATATCTCAAGAACAAATAGTAGCAAAAATTCCAAACTCGGTATTCTAAATGTGTATAATACAGGGATACTTCACTAAACTTTTCGTTTTGATGAAGCAAATGGTTCGTGTACGGGGACACTCAAAAGTGTTCAAATACATTACGTCTATGGGGGAAATTACAGGTAAGTAGAGTTTAACATCTGTAGACTGCACTAA
>OZ005661.1:237390660-237430160 GCA_963930645.1 Salticus scenicus
TCTACAATATATATATATATATATATATATATATATATATATAAAACAGGATCTCAAAAGAATTGAAATATATTACAGGCTATCAGTAAAAATGCTTGAAAGTATGTTATAGGTTGTGTAATGCTCTTTTTTTTTTTTACTGTGTCATAATGCGCTATATGTCTTATATACAAGACATAGGAAATATGCTAGAGCATCTTAAGAGCAGTTGAAATTATTGCTTTCTGTTTCATATAATTCCATACCTTTTAAATTATGCTATACCTATCAATATAAAAAATTTCAATTCGGTAGTGCGATCTCAAATGTACACTTTTTTTGTAACTAAGTAAAAGATGAGATGAGTTTGTAAAAATTGAAAATAAGTTGGTAAACAAGAACTTAAAATCATGTTTGTTTATATTACAAAATACTTTCAGGGCCGTCGCAAGGTGCTCTGCCGCCCTCAGGCAAGCTTCAATTTGCCGCTCCTTCATACGCTGAAATTTTGCTTAGACAAATTTTTATAACTTGAGATTTTCCGCCAGTCAAAGTTTTTATAATGGTAACTCCATTTTCCCTTCTTAGTCACTAAGACTTTGGTTTAACGAAATTAAATGTACGTAATACTGTAACAAAACAAAATGTTGAAAACAAATTACGGTCTTCTTATAGTTTTATTCTAAAAATTTTAGCATTTCCCTCTCACTTTCTCATGTTGTCACTTTTTTAAAATCCGCAATTTTGAGTTGACTAATCAAACATTGCATAAAAAATGGATTTAATTTAAATTAATTTAGTCAGATGAAACTTTACACAGGTTCGTGAAACATAGAAAATACATTGTCGAACCCAATGCAGGGTAACCAGCCGTCCTCATTTTTGAGGGATTGTCCTCATTTTTAGACATCCTTCTCAGTTTTGAAAATTTCTAATGAAGATCACATTTGTCCTCATTTTAAACTTTTTTGTCCTCGTTTTCTGAGAATTGCTAACAATTTGTGTATTTTCATAAATTAGATTTTCCTTTCACCAATGCTAAAGTATTACTACTTTTTATCTTTTAGTGTTGTATCTAGAGTGTTTAAAATGTTCTTTAGACGTGGGAATAGAATGAAATTTTGAGAGTAAAATAATATTATTATGCAGATAAAACCATTATCTAATTTCTTTTATATATATAAACATGTATTGCTGAAATAGTATACATTCTTCAATTTTAAAGTTAATTTTTTATTATAACTGAAAATTTAATGAATTTGAAAATTTGAAATTCATTTTATCGCTAAAAATATCTAATTTGGGTTAGGTTGTGGGGATTAAGGCCGATTGACTGCACTAGAGTCGTAGACCTGAAGGGGAGTGCCCTCCGTGTGGGTCTTTCTAAGGGGTCCTAGCCCGTAGCCGTATTTATGCAAGTTTTGGAGAAAAACGTGGAAAACTCCGAATGGCTAGGTCAACGAGCGCGACCTAGGATTGAAGTCGGCACCTCACGTCAACTTTGGACGCAGATTTGCTCTGCTGCTGGTGGGCTAATATCCAATTTGTATACATTTATGTATACTTTTATTTAAATTAATGTAAAATTCCCTTCTACTCATTTTTTTTTAAATTAAAATTTTAGATAATGCATAAAAAAATCTAGAGTGACTCCACTCGACTTTCTGAGCATTAAATAATTAACAGTTGTATAAATAAATTAAAGAAAGACAAATCCTTAAATAAACAAAAGTGAAAATTATAATAGGGTGTATGAATATATTTTTTCATAGTTTAATTTTACGCTATTGTGCTTACAATCATTTCAGCCCATAGATCATAATGATAAAGAATATTTCTTTGTGTTCCTTCCCTGTAAAAAATCTATAAGTGTTAAACTCACCAAAATCTACGCAATTCGTGTGACTGTGACATATAGTATGAGTATAAATTTTCAGCTCAATCGGGTAAGGCATTTAGGCGGTATCGTATTTAAAGAAAAATTGGGCCCATAGATCATAATGCTAAGGAATTTTTCCTTGTGTCCCTATAAAAAGTCTTTAAGTACTAGATTCACGAAAATTTATACAGTTCGTGCGTAATGACTTATAACATGTGTATAAATTTTCAGCTTAGACGAATAAGGCGTTTGAGCGCTATCGCACTTAAAAAAAATTGTGGTCCATATGCCATAGTGATAAGGAATTCTTTTATTTGCGTCTTTGTAAAAAAAACTATAAGTCCTAGATTCACTAAAATCAATAGGGTTTGCACTATGGGGTTTTACAAAGCGTTTAGACGCTGTCGTGTTCATTCACACAAAAACATCATCGTAAAAATAGTAAAAATGAACTCAGGGGACCATAAAACGTGTATAAACACCAAAATCTCATAGTCAGATTGTTGACATGATTACAATACTTTCCTTACATAATATGCTAGGAAAGTAAAAAGGGCTTAGTTTAAACTTAATAATTCCCTTAAAATGTATCTCAAATTCAGTGTTTTATTTTTCTTTCACACTGAAAGGACAATCTAATTTATGAAAATACACAAATTGTTAGCAATTCTCAGAAATTTCTCTATTTTCTATTTTTCTTTAAATATGATACCGCCTAAATGCCTTACCCGATTGAGCTGAAAATTTATACTCATACTATATGTCACAGTCACACGAATTGCATAGATTTTGGTGAGTTTAACACTTATAGATTTTTTACAGGGAAGGAACACAAAGAAATATTCTTTATCATTATGATCTATGGGCTGAAATGATTGTAAGCACAATAGCGTAAAATTAAACTATGAAAAAATATATTCATACACCCTATTATAATTTTCACTTTTGTTTATTTAAGGACTTGTCTTACTTTAATTTATTTACACAACTGTTAATTATTTAATGCTAAGAAAGTCGAGTGGAGTCACTCTAGATTTTTTTATGCATTATCTAAAATTTTAATTAAAAAAAAATGAGTAGAAGGGAATTTTACATTAATTTAAATAAAAGTATACTTAAAATGTATACAAACTGGATATTAGCCCACCAGCAGCAGAGCAAATCTGCGTCCAAAGTTGACGTGAGGTGCCGAGTTCAATCCTAGGTCGCGCTCGTTGACCTAGCCATTCGGAGTTTTCCACGTTTTTCTCCAAAACTTGCATAAATACGGCTACGGGCTAGGACCCCTTAGAAAGATCCACACGGAGGGCACTCCCCTTCAGGTCTACGAGTCTAGTGCAGTCAATCGGCCTTAATCCCCACAACCTAACCCAAATTAGATATAGTTTTAGCGATAAAATGAATTTCAAATTTTCAAATTCATTAAATTTTCAGTTATAATAAAAAATTAACTTTAAAATTGAAGAATGTATACTATTTCAGCAATACATGTTTATATATATAAAATAAATTATATAATGGTTTTATCTGCATAATAATATTATTTTACTCTCAAAATTTCATTCTATTCCCACGTCTAAAGAACATTTTAAACACTCTAGATACAACACTAAAAGATAAAAAGTAGTAATACTTTAGCATTGGTGAAAGGAAAATCTAATTTATGAAAATACACAAATTGTTAGCAATTCTCAGAAAACGAGGACAAAAAAGTTTAAAATGAGGACAAATGTGGTCTTCATTAGAAATTTTCAAAACTGAGAAGGATGTCTAAAAATGAGGACGGCTGGTCACCCTGCATTGGGTTCGACAATGTATTTTCTATTTGTTTTACGAACCTGTGTAAAGTTTCATCTGACTAAATTAATTTAAATTAAATCCATTTTTTATGCAATGTTTGATTAGTCAACTCAAAATTGCGGATTTTAAAAAAGTGACAACATGAGAAAGTGAGAGGGAAATGCTAAAATTTTTAGAATAAAACTAAAAGAAGACCGTATTTTTTTTCAACATTTTGTTTTGTTACAGTTTTACGTACATTTAATTTCGTTAAACCAAAGTCTTAGTGACTAAGAAGGGAAAATGGAGTTACCATTATAAAAACTTTGACTGACGGAAAATCTCAAGTTATAAAAATTCGTCTAAGCAAAATTTCAGCGTATGAAGGGGCGGCAAATTGAAGCTTGCCTGAGGGCGGCAGAGCACCTTGCGACGGCCCTGTCCGTCTGGGTATGGGCAACACCCAGGAGCACACTCTGTCTCATTTGGAAAACAATGCTGATTCTCATTGACTGGAATAAAACAGAAAAAAAAAGAAAAAAAAATCGTATTTCAAATATATAGATTACGGTTAGTTTAATACACGATTTAAAAAAGTATATCTAACATAAGAACTTATATTTATCTTTCCCCTCCAGTTATATTCACTAAACTTTAAGAAACTTGGTTGTTATACTCCATTACACTTATGTGATGTACAGTTTAATCAATTGTTGATCTCCTTATTTACTGGACTCCAATCCGTGTGATGATTTTTTCCATTTAGGTTATGTTAAGGAGAACGTGTATGCGAAAAAAATCAAGCAAGTTTGTTGATCTTATTGTGAATATTAAAACAGAAATACACTTGATATCCACGCATGTGCTAGAATGTGTGGATATTATTTAGGATATTTGCCTCCATCAACTGCTTAATAATTTGGGATCGCACGTCGATTACAAGATACTGCATATTCCACGTGATGATTTATATAATGCCATTTGAACCGTCGCATTATCCATGATAACTTGAGATTTTGGGTTTTACTTTTTTACCCAATATGTTAAGCTCACTAGAATAACTAATTATACAAGTAAACTCTCTTAAGTTAAACATCATTAAAAAAATTAAATAAGTGAGTTAAAGGTAAATTTCACTACAAGACTAGCGTCGAAAGACGAAGAATAAAAAAAAATCATGAAAACACAGCGAACTTTTAGAATACACCACGAATTTTTCGGTCAAAATAATTAAGCACGCTCTTTTATCAGGTGAAAAGAAGTGACAAACTGAATTTAGAGAAAACAAAATGTGAGGTGGAAAAAAAAAAAAAAAAAAAAAACCTTCCCACATTGTAAAAATCATTCTTTTGCTCTCTGTCTCTAGCACATACCACTTTTATTATTATTATTATTATTATTCACGTATACACTTTATTCTAAAAAAAATGCATGCTGTTTTTTTTTTTTTTTTTTTTTTTTTTTTTTTTTTTGTTTAGTGCTTCTTAAAAGTGCAATCTCGCGAAATTTAACTAAACTTGGTATTTAATTAGACATTAACCTAAATTAATGCTGATTACATTTTGGTATCAATCGATCCACAGTGAGGCCTTTTTTTCATAATTTTTAATTCGTCAGTATGGTATAATAATTCGTTTGAGTGTACTATATACTATAAGAATGATTTTTAACTTTTAAATGTGAAAAAAAAAAAAAAAAAAAAAAAAAACCTAAATAGTCATAATAAATTAGAATTATTTTTGAATATGTAAGGACATCGCTGCCCCCCCCCCCCTCCAAAAAAAAAAAAAAAAAAAAACAGAAATAAACGCATTTTTAAAAACATATGCCGTATTGCATAAAATTGATTTTACTTGGATATTGAGTGTTTATACTTCTATCTGACGAAAATCTTCTGTATACGTCTCGGAAAATAACTTTAATAAATAATAAGTTTGACAAATAAAATGTAATGCGTGAATTTGTATAGGAAAATATAGAAAACAGTTTTGTGGTACCACGAAATACTTGTTTATTTTTTAGATCAGAATTGTTTTTTGGCAAAATTGTTCTTACCTGATACTGTTTCCACTGATGACTGACAACGAATTCTTCCTACGAGCGAACATGAGAGGATAAACGCAGTTGTAATCAGAAACATTTTCCTGTAAAAATTAAGATTAGTTCAATATATACATTCACGAAACGTCCAGGAAAAATCAAAATTTAATGGAGAGCGTAACAGTTTATTGGATGACAAACACAAATTACATATAGCACATTGACAGAAAATTAAAGCTTAAATTATTGCTTTCTTAATTAAATAGTAGAATTATTAATAAGCAACAAATTACCACGCAAAGTTTAAGTACAAATCAAGATTTCGAGATACTCCCATGAAATGCCAAGCAATAGTTAAATTTTTCAATTAGCAAAAACAGTTATAATGTCTATTAGACATACAACGGATCTTAATTATATGTAAAATGAAAAATTAGCCTTTTTTAATTTTCGAAAAATCTTTGGTTTGAAACATTTATTATGTTATCCTGACTAAAATGAAATAATATTTATTCTAATAAATAAATAACTTTGTAAGTAAATACCATAAATCTGAAAAACCCGCAACAGTTATGGCAAGTTAAAATAATAGCACGGTTCTTGACCTGGTAGGCACGAGTGCATCCTTGAAGTATCAAGGTGCAATTGCGCCTGTGAAGAAATTTAAAAGGGATTCCTGCAGACGTCTTGCTCTGAAACAGTGGTAGTCAAACTAGCCCCACTAGTGAGTCTATCACCCACTAGTGAGTATTCCAACTTTCATGGTTGGTGGTAGGGTTTTTGTCCACACTAAAAAACTTTCTTTTCTTTCTTTCTTTCTTTCTTTTTTTTTTTTTTTTTTGTTTAAACATTGAAATGAAAATATGCTTTATTATTAAATGATTTGTCTTGCTATAATTGTACCTTATAAATTTGATAAAGTTACAGTCGTCCGCAAAATTATTGAAGCACTAGCAATAATTCTTACTTAAACGATGTGCCCCTAATACTGTTTTGTTAAATAAATATTTGTTGAGTCATGATAAAAATTAACGATCAAAGTAGATATATAAATATATATGAAAAATGTGCATGTGTACTTTAATCATTTTACTGCCGACTGTATTTCCTTTCTTTATAAATCACCATTACTGCATAACTGGTGGTCGGTTAGAAATTTTTACTAATACTAAAAATAAAAAAGTGTGCGGTAGGTATGAAAAGACTGACTACCCCTACTACCTTGACTGCCACTCTTCATTGAATTTTGAAGAAGCGTTGCTATCTACTGAAGGGAGAGAGAGAGAGAGAGAGAAAAAAAAAAAAAGTTTACAAATTTATAAAAACAAGGAAAATTATTGAAAAATTGTGTAAAATAATGTTAAATGTTTGGTTTCAGTGCCAACGTTGGGCGTTAAATAATTAAACGAATGGACCCTTAGAACCAAAAACAAAAGATGAGTCGAAGAAGGGGGGTGGGTAGGGGTGGCAGGAAGTCGAAAATACAGATTTGGACATTTAGGAACATCTACATTTTAGTTGATCTACTGCGAATGGAAAAAATGTTTTGCTAATAGCTATTTAACAATATAACGTCCACTGGATTCGCATTAACACTAAATATTTAACATTTTCTTATGAAAAAAATAATAATATTCTTTCTTTGTTTGTTCATTTCCTGTTCGGTAAAGAACAGCACTACTCCTTAAATTGAAAAACTTAACTCCAAACTTAAAAAAATGAAACGGTTCATCATTTGAAGTAAGTGTTAAAAAATATAGCGATAGGCTTGTAGAAATAAACGTACATTTATATTTGTAAGTATGCATACACGAAGGAGCAGACAGTTTTGACAAGCATTAATTTTTACAATTATGTATAGTAATTTTAATTTTTGCTTGGTTAATTTTTCAAAATTATATTTAATTAATTAATTAACTAATTTTATTTCCAGTAATTATTATCTCCATTTTAACTTTTTTTTTTTTTCCTTTTTAATCATTTTCAGAGGATTTAGAAAAAATTGGTAACTGGTTTATCTCGCTCCAGCCGTCTTAAGCTGTGCTGGCCTCTGCTCCTTCTTGTTATTTCCATTTTATTTGTTTGGATTTTGCCCTTGTTTCACATAATTTCAAGCTGTTTTACTATATATATATACACACACAGTCGGTAACAAAAATGTCCGAACACTAGCAAAAATTCCTATGTGAAAAAGTACACTTCATACGGTTTGGTTAAATAAATCCTTGTCGAATCCTGTTCTTAGTCAGTCTAAGAACGGGATTCGACAAGGATTTATTTAGCAAAACTGTATTAAGAGAGCTTTTTTTTATATAGGAATTTTTGCTAGTGTTCGGACACTTTTGTTACCGACTGTATATAAATACAAATGCACCTAAATTGTTTAATTTATTATTGTCACATATTATTGTTATATATATATATATATATATATATATATATATAATTGTTATATTTATTTTTGTATTGTAATATGTGGAAAGCTAGCTTTAAAACGAAACCACGAACTTGAGTTTAATTAAATAATCTTTTTGTATAAAATGTGTAATTTTCAGTTGGAAAAATGCTTCCTCGAAAAAAATATATTGTCAAAGCACTGGTCTTGAGTTTAACTAAATGTAACATTTTTCAGAGTATGAATAGAACCGTTTTTATGCTCCAATAATAATAATTAAAATAATAAGAATAATAATAATAAAGAGAGAGAGAGAGAGAGACATGACTACAATCGAACATGAAAGAAAAATTGAAAGATTGCCAGCTTGCAGACTTTATCTCTATCAGTTGGAAATTGGAAGACAGCAAGTTCGAAAAATTACAAATACCAATTTAAAGTAGCCTGGAGAAACACATTTTAAATAATTAATTTAAAAAAAATATTTTCTTTTAAAAAATACAGTTAAGAGCTATCCCGAATAAATCTACTTTTTTTTCTTCCTTTCCTTTCCTAATAATAACAAAAAAAAAAAAAAAAAAAAAAAAAAAATTAAAATCGGACTATTGCTTTGGAAGCAACAGTAGTGCAGACACTCAAAGGCTTCAAACCTATAACTCCCGTCTTTTTAGGCCGGGAGTTAAAAAAACTAAAATACTTTCCGAATCATTCAAAAGTTATATTTAAAACAGACTATACTCACAATTTTATTTTTTTCTTATATGTACGATATACATAATTGTCAGTTCTTATAGCTTTTTCGGAAAGATAAAATTATATATCACATTTGAAAGAAGTTTTTAGTAAAACTCTACTATTTACGAATTAAAGGATCAGTGATAATATATGTAAGCTATAATATAACTTTATTACAAAATAAATAAATAAGTAAATAAAAAAATCTTGACTTTGAACTAAATTAAATATTAATGTCTCATAAAACCTGTAATTTTTTTAGTTGGAAGAATTTTAGCTTCCATATTATGAAATGTCAACACAGGGTTGGACTTGAATTTTATTAAATATTATTTTTCTTTAAAATCTCTAATTATCAATCAAATTTACAGGTTTTTAGACTGTAAACTGACAATCACTAATTTTAGCTAACTTTTAATTTTTGTCAAAATTAGTTAAAAATTCGCGTTTTTTTTTTTTTCCAAGCTTTTCTGTATAAAAATAATAAGAAAAATAAAAACGTATGAGTATTAGCTAACATCTGTTGAGAGACTGAAAAGCTCGCAATTTTTTAAATATAAGGAAAAGGCACCAGAGTTCGTCACCCTTACAAAAGCCGTGTTAAAATAATAGTTAAGTAACATCCATGAATTTGAATCCAGCCGCGCTAGATTTCCTACAGCAAGAGGATCTAGTTCGAGCGGATTCAAAATCATAGGTGTTAATTAATGGTTATTTTAACATGCCTTTTAGAAGGATGACGAATATTGGTGCAAATTTTAGGGGTAGCAAGCACTGGTGTCTTTATTTTAAATGACCTGAGAGGAAAAAATATATATAGATTAAATTTTAACTATCTCTATAAAATCTCCAATTTTCAGCCGAATTTACACAGTTTTGGACTCTGAACACATAATCAATATTTATAGTCATTTTTTAAATTTTTTTCAATATCTGTTTAAATTTTGTGTTTCTAAAGAAAAAAAGAATAACTGTTTTTATACTGCAATCTAATTAACCACGTGACTCCTTTGAAATCTACGAGACTATAGTTTTTCTAAATTTAATTGGAAGGTTGCCAACTATAACATTACAGAATGTCACACAAAGCATATTTCGCTTTAAAAATCATACTAGTTAATACCCGTCAAAATTTGACGAATGATGTGCAACTAAAATCTTTTAACGGCATAAAGTTTAAAACACCCTTGTTTGAATATTTCGCAATGCTCTTAACCGGTTTAAACCCCCCTGCTTTAACCAATTATCTTTTGGTTGGAGGGAGGAGGGATAAATTTCATGAAATTTCAATATACCAGATTTAAGTATACTTCATATATTAAAAATAAAATCCCAAAATTTGCCATGACAATAAGTGCATTTTAAGTGTAAAAAAATAGTTTTGATTCTGATTTTTCCTTCTCATATTTGTAAAACCACTTAGATATAATCCAAAATATTAATTCATTGTATTCTAAAAATAAACTGCCTATCGGAATACAGTTAAAATTTGTTTTTACTGGAATAGTATTATAATATTTTATTCTATCAAAATAGTATATTTCAACAAAAGTATACTGTTAAAAATAAATAAATAAATAAGAATGAATTTAATACGTTAGCAAATTAATTTACTCTTTAAATTTTTAATAATAAACTGTACAATGTAAATTTTTACTTGTATAAAATATCAATATTTCAATGTTATTCTTTTTAAATTATTTTTACTGTAATGTGGTATCAAAATGAAGTATCAGCAATTACAATAATTAGAATAAAAATAAATAAAATAAAATAAAAAACCTCCTTTAATTTTAAATATCTATCTCCATCTTTTCTTAACAAAGTTTACGACTGATAAAATTTTGCTTTCAAAGAACAATAAACTCTGTTAATTTTAAAAGATTTTTTCTTTATTTCTTTCTTTTTTTTTCTTTTAACAAATGGAAAAAAATACAGATGGCGCCACATCATGTGTAAAGAAATTTTCATCGTAAAAGCATACGATGATAACCAATCAGATCAGAGATAAATGTAACCGATAAGTATTCGCGAATTACTTTGTTTTTAATATACTTTCTTGGGAAGTATGAATCAATGAATTAATAATGTGAATTATTTTTATGATTGAGTTTTAATTCTGTACTGATAAGTATAAAGGATTTAAGTCCATATTCTTGATTTTTCAGGAGACGAAAAATAAAGTTAAACTAAATAAAAACTTATTTACGATTTTAAACATATAAAGCTACAAATTTAATTAAATAAACAAAAAAACCTTACTTTAGATTTTCTGTAGGTGTTAACACCTACAGAAAATCTTCAGAAGCGCACAGAATGGAGTGACCGACGATGACGATGAGGGGGCGCCCCCTAATAAGAAAGTACTTCGCCAAAAAGTGTCACATCGGTAAAGCTAAACACCTACAGAAAATCTTCAGAAGCGCACAGAATGGAGTGACCGACGACGACGATGAGGGGGGGCCCCCTAATAAAAAAGTACTTCGCCAAAAAGTGTCACATCGGTAAAGCTAAAGTAAGGTTTTTTTTGTTTATTTAATTAAATAAAAACTAATCAGTAGAATCGGTTAGGAAAAACGGATTATGTTGGTTTATACGCTTTATACCATTCAGTGATTGTTAATCGTCATTTAATAAAGGGAAAAACTCAATTAAATATTTTATACCAAAGACTAATGCTAAATTTCTGATTTGAATCTTTTTATACCAATGGATTTTCTCAAAGACTAAATAACATGGATTTAAATCCTTTATACCAATCGACAGAGAATTTTTTTCTGAGTCTGACTATGTACTTAACTCAAAATCGACATTTTTGGACTTAAATCCTTTATACTTATCAGTACAGAATTAGCGTCTGCAATTGACATATGAATGAAATACGTATTAATGTCGTCTGCTCAATCGTTATCATCGGTATTCGTAATGCACTGCATAAAGAGAAAGGAATATTCCCTTCCGAATTGGTTCAAAATTTTCTCGCGCATGTCCAGATCGTACGATTTTGGTCTTACAAAAAAAGCTTTGTGTTTTAATATTATAGATTTCAATGAATAATAATAATAATAATAAACTGTTTAACAGATTTTTATCAAACATAGATAAGAATCATCCCGGATGAATCGACGTTCTAATAATATATATATATATTAAGTATTGGAATCCGTTTATTAGTTTGGAAACTTGGTGCCACAGATACAGAGACACACAGAGGCTTTAAAATTATATAACCTCTTTTCTAATTGGGGGTTAAAAGATAATGGTACGAAGTATTTTTAGAAAAGGAATAAAGCTGACAACTATGAATATATGACGTTCAATACGAGGAAATTAAAACTTGATAAGATATACCATTAACCATCAAAGACAAGTCATGATCAACGTTATCTAACAGAATGTTTATAAATAAAAGAAAAGTGAAAAAAAAGAACAACTTTCAAATTTAAACAACAAATGAAATAAATGTCCGTACTTACATACTATGTACCTGAACTATTTCTTTTCTTTAAAAACATTTTAAATCAACAAGACATTTCTGAAACTATGAATTAATTTTAAATTGTATCTGAAGTGGTCTGAAATATATATACATATATATATATATATATATATATATAGGTAACTATTGTAACGAATTTATGAGTTTAAAGATAAGAAAAACATAAAAGGAGAATTGCAAACCAATGCGCAGAATTGCTGCAAAAGGAAATGCAAAACTTAAATATAGGAATAGATAATTTTATTTCATTTTGTTCATTGATAATTTATTTTATTCATTGATAATCTATTCTTATATATATGTATAAATTTTAAATACTTCTATAAAATCTCAAATTTAAATCGAATTTACAGATTTTTGGATTGCGAACACATAATCATTATTAATAACTATTTTTAAACATTTTCCAAAATCGGTATAAAATTTGCGATTAAAGAAAACAAAAAAAAAAAAAAAAAAAAAAAAAAGAAAAGAAACTGTTTTTATATTGCAATTCAATTAACCACGTGACTCCTTTGAACTCTACAAAGCATAGTTGGAAGTTCATCAACAAACATAATTTTTAAAAATTCAATTAAAAGGTTGTCAACTATAACATTATAAAATATCAAAGCTGATTTCGTTTAAAATGCAACATTTGAATTAATTAAAAAATTATATTAAACATATTTTTATTAAACATAGGTAAAAAACATCTCGGTTGAAGCAGCATTCTAATAATAATAACAATAACACACATCCAAACCAATCCACCAATTTAGAAGCTACAAGGAAACAGACACACAGACAAAGACTTAACTTATAATATCTATGATTAAATCTGGTAGCTATGAATATAGGTCGGCCGATAAGAGAAAACTTAAAAATTTAAAGTTAATAAAAATTAACCATTACCCATCAAAGATAAGTTACCTTACATACACTGATGGAAAAAAAAAATCCCAACACCAAGAAAAAAATATTGTACAGTAATGAAATTTCAGCAATACATTTGTCTAGGTAACATATTTAATTGATTAAAGTTTCAAGATCACAGGTAGAGCCATTGGCGAAAAGAGCCATTTCAAATGTGAAATGTTGGTACATTAGTAACCGGTGTAACCGCCAGAATTTTGAATGCAAGCATGCAAACGTGCATTCATTGTGTCGTACAGGTGTCGGATATCAGTTTGTGGAATGGAGTTCCATGCCTATTGCACTTGGGCGGTCAATGCAGGGACGGTTAATGCTGGTTGTGGATGGCGCTGGAGTTGTCGTCCAATGATGTCCCATACGTGCTCGATTGGAGAAAGATCTGGTGATCTAGCAGGCCACGGCAACATGTCGACGCTCTGTAGAGCATGTTGGGTTACAACAGCGGTATGAGGGCGAGCGTTATCCTGTTGGAAAACACCCCCTTGAATGCTGTTCATGAATGACAGCACAACAGATTGTATCACTAGACTGACGTACAAATTTGCAGTCAGGGTGCGTGGGATAACCACGAGAGTGCTCCTGCTGTCATACGAAATTGCTCCCCAAACCATAACTCCAGGAGTAGGCCCTGTGTGTCTAGGCCGCAGACAGGTCGCTAGCAGGCGTTCACCTGGCCTCCTTCTAACCAGCACACGGCTATCACTGCGACCAAGGCAGAACCGGCTTTCATCAGAAAACACAACAGATCTCCACTCCGTCCTCCAATGAGCTCTAGCTTGACACCACTCACGTCGCAAACGGCAGTGGTTTGGAGTCAGTGGACTGCACGCTACAGGGCGTCTGGCTCGGAGCTGTCCTTGAAGTAACCGATTTGTAACAGTTCGTTGCGTCACTGTGATGCCAACTGCAGCTCGAATTTCAGCTGCAGACGCAGTACGATTAGCCACAGCCATACGCCGAACACGGCGGTCTTCCCTCTCTGTTGTGCCACGTGGCCGCCCGGAACCCGGTCTTCTTGAGGCAGTACCTTCCCTTGACCACTGCTGCCAACACTCATGCACAGTGGATACATTCCTGCCAAGTCTTTCTGCAATATCGCGGATAGAAAACCCACCTTCTCGTAGCCCTACTACACGACCTCGTTCAAACTCAGTGAGCTGTTGATAATGGCTTCTTCGTCTTCTTAGAGGCATCCTTGACTAACATTAACCCACTACGTCAAATCTCAACTGTAAATAACGATCACGAACCTTACAGCGCTTATTTAAAGCAAACCTCATTTGCATGTTCATAGTGTAGCTACTAGCGCCACACTTATGCGCGTAGCTCGAAATTTGAATCGACGTCATCTTTCAGATAAACACGCCTACCAAATTTCGTTTATCTAGCACAGCTCCTTCCTGGTGTTGGGATTTTTTTTTCCATCAGTGTATTATCTAACGAAATATTTTTGAAATAAAAGAAAGGTATAAAAATAATACAACTTTCAAACTTAAATACCAAATAAAATAAATGTTCGTACTTACATATTCTGTCCTTTAACCATCTTCTTTTTAAGAATGTTTTAAAGCTGTAAGATGTTTCTGAACTATGGATTAATTTGAAAATTTTCATCTTTTATAGGAAATTCTTTCTCATCACATGATATTACGTTTCTCCCCATTTGAAAACTAAACTAAAATCAATGAATTATTTTCATTTTTGGTTTTTCCATCCTTACGATATTAATAAACAGTCTGTGATGCTTCGCAGCCTCTATCTAATCTGATGAGAAAATTGACTCGTTAATTGTTTATTGTAATTTGATCAATAAAGATTATGTGATCTTATAAACAAGTTTTCTAAAAATGTAAAATCAAGTTTTCGACATCTGTCAGCATATTTTATTAGGATACACTTCTTTCGTTTAGAAATGAGGGAAATCCGCTCTCTCAATATACAATTTTTTCTCGATGCATTTAAAGATTAGGTTAAAATTTCCGCAGAATACTTAAAGTGTCAGAAAGTTTAAATATTAGGAAAAACCAGTTGGCATAAGTGTATTGTGATTTTCCCCATCAAACGTTTTCCCCCATAAATTTCAAGCAATAACAAAAAATTTTAAAGTAACAGTGACGTATATGAGGTATTAAAATTACTTTTTAGTATTTGATTAGAATCAATAAGAAAATGCACAATAAGTTAACAAAATATAGTATGTTGCGGCCATCACAAAATTTCCTTCTATATTTTTCTGTACAAATTCATGCAGTACCGAATTATTTATTAAAATTATTATTTAATAAAGTTATTTTCCTAGATGAATAATAACGATTTTCCTCACAGAAAAATATAACACTTAATGTCGAAAGAAAGTCAATTTTGTACTCTATAAACGATATCTAAAAAAAATATATTTTTTTTTTTAAAGGGGAAAAAAATCGACAACCCTGTTTTAAATTATCACAGTTTATCACCATTCTCTGTAAAGGTCACCAGTTATGTGGAAAGATACCCATATTGTCAATTTACCCCCCCCCCCCCTCCCCCCTCGCCAGAGAGAGAAAGCGATTTTACATATTTTATTTTTTCCTGGTTAAATTACTAGTATGTACATATATATATATATATATATATATATATGTGTGTGTGTGTGTGTGTGTGTAATGTGCATATCAAAATAATTAGTTTAAATAATTTTAATTTACACAAAACATTGTCCTGTACTGCCATGTTAATAATAATAATAATAATAATAATAATAAGATGGCAGCGTCAACTATTGAGTGATATATCCAAAATTATAATCAGCATTATATTAAATTAAGTTCCAACTAACTATGAAGTTTGATTAAATTCCGTTGGTTCAGGGGTCCACTAGCGGCCGAGTGGTTCTGCACTCAAAGCTGGTAGATGTGAGGTGCCGGGTTCAATACCAGGTCTCGCTCGTTGGTCTAGCCGTTCGGAGCTTTCAATGGTTTCTCCGAAACTTTCGTAAATACAGGCTAGGACGCCTTAGAAAGACCCCACGAAGGGCGCTCCCCCGCAGGCCAAGGACCCTAGTGCAGTCAGTCGGCCTTATATCTTACAACCAACCAACCATTGGTTCAGGAGATGCAGAGTTCGTGCAATTTTCGATTCGTTACACAGACACACAGACAGTCACTTTCAAAAAAAAGTTAAATAGCATTCAGGACATCTCAAATTGATTAAGTCTATCGAAAACCAGAGGTCGAAAACCTTTACGAATCTAAAACTTTCTTCTTGTATATATAGATGAAAGTAAAATTATAAAATAATATGAGATTTTATGATAATGAAAAGAATCAGATGTAATGGGGTTAGCAAATTCCTATGTCCCTACGAGGATTTTTTTCGTTTCAAACCTGACAACCCTGTAAAACTTTGATGTTCAATGTTATTTTGAACTATTTGACTTAGGTGTACTTTGTATGTACAATTCTTCATTATATATTTGTTTGTATGCATTTCTACTTTAGGGCATACTATTTTTATGTTAAAAGAAAATAACTCTACAGATCAGTCTGCACTTACGATGACTGAATGCCCTACCAACCAGGCAATCCTTTTTCTAGGTCGAGACATTCATCGTATACTAACTTGTTAATTAATTTTATTAAAATAAGTTTCGTATTTTAATTTTTGGGCAATTTTATATTGCTGTTAATGTTCATAGAAATATCATAAATTATATTTTAGAACTGTTCCGACTTATGAAAATAATTCTTTTAATACACGTTTATATGAAACTTTGCCCTATTCTACAACATTAAGAAAATCTTTAACTTCAAAAATTTTCAAATGTAGAATATTTGTAGTCAATGATGGCCATATCAGCAAAATAAATAATATTATTGATTGCAGGGAAAACTTTAGGATTATTTAGATCGCAAATTTATATATGCGACTGATCGCAAGTTATTTAATTTCAAAGTAACTGAAGGAGGGAGGGGGGGGGGAGCTCGAGCTCCCACTGCCCACCCTTCCTTTCCAATCCCTTTGACGCAAGGAAAGCTTTAGCTTTAGGATTACTTTAGTCCAAAATGTACTTACTCGGTCTAAACTATAGTTATGTGTATGATTTAATTTCTGCATAGATATAAGTTTTTTTTTTTTTTTTTTTTTTTTCCCCCGAACTGAAATTTGTTTTTAAACCTTAAATGCATGATATTTTAATTTTGACCGAAAAAACCTATTATATGTAGATTATTATATAGATTTATACAAAAATACAAAAGAAAAAATGTATATAGGTGTTATTTATTATATTATATTATATTTATTAAAATATTATTATTATTTTTTAAATGATACACCATACAATACAAACAAAAATAATATCGCTTAATTACTTAAAAAATAAATAAATAAATAAATGAATAAATAAAATAAATAAATAAATAAAAGGAAAAAGATCTCCAAAATATTTAATTTTATTGTTGCTCTTAACTTTCACGAACTTTTTTGGGCGCTCCGAAACAATTCGTCAATCTAAACATCACCTTAAATAAAAAAGCATGAGTTTACTATTTTTTAATTATTTATTTTTAGGTCTAAGGTAATATGACATAAAGCGAAAAGTAAAACTATCACTACGGTTAATACTTTAATTAGGAGTTAAAAGACAGTTTTTCGTTTTAGAGATACGAGATACTATGCATTTAAAGGTTAAATGTATCTAGAAATTATTTGCTTTAAAAAAAAAAAAAAAAGTGCCAAAACCAGATAATTCTAAACTTTTTCACACTAAGATATATCTAAATAAAATTTTCCCTATCTCGACTCTTCCTTGTCAAAAATGACTTAACGATAATGATAATCATCTCATCCTAATACTTTTTGCACTATCTGTGTTATCCTGATATAAATTTGGGAATAACCAAATGAGAAATTCGTTTAGATAAGCGGGCCGATTTTTTCTGGGCAAGATATGTTTTATTTTGAAGGATTAAGAAAACATAAAATAAAGGTAAAATAAATCTTACATTTACTAAAAAAGATTAGCATTGGTATTAGAATTAAGACCAATTGACTACATTAGGGTCCTGGGATTGGGGGGGGGGGGGGTGCCCTCGTTCTAAGGAGTCTTTGCTCATAGTTACTTAAGTTTCGAAGAAAATCTCGGAAAACTTCGAACGGCTAGGCCAACGATCGTGACCAGGGATCGAACCTGGCACTTCACATCCAACAGTTTTGAGGACAGAACCTCTCAGCCAGCCGCTAGTGGGCTGCTATACTTAAAAAGATTAGGTTTGTCTCCGAACGTCTATTTACCCCCCCCCCCTTTTTTTTTTTTTTAAGATTATAAATTATTAAATAGAAAGCTTAACACATTGTTTTTTTTTTATTTTCTTTGCTTACTTCTACATTCAAGAGAAGAAATTATTAGATTCGTAGAAATTTTCAACTACCAGCTTTCGTTGGATTTATACTTTTTGCGATATGCTGAACACGTTTTGACCTTTTTTTTTTTTAAACGTCTGTCTGTTTGAGTCACAGAAAGTTTCTGCCAGGTCTAGTTCAAAAGCTAATTCACAGAAATTTCACATAAATTTATGTGTAGTTGCACTTTGACATAAATTACTGCTTTTTAACTTTTTGCGAAAATTACTCAACAGGTGTGTTGTGCAGATTTTAAAATATAGGTAAAATTCTACATGCCATAACCATAGCCTCCTAAACTAGATGCCTGTCGCGTCGCTCGGAAACTTGGCAACAGTTCAAGTGGTAGACAGCGCCACCTGGTACAGATAGCGCCGACTTTTTTATTCAACGACCACCAAAAATTTTTAAAGATGGGATTTGATATACACAAAAGACGAATAGAATGGAGGAAATGTCGATTATATATATAATATGTCACTTCTTAAAATTATTGGTGCAGTTGAATAAAAAAAGTCGCGCAACCTGTACCAGGTGACTCTGTCTACTGTTTCAACTGTTGCCAAGTTTCCGAGCTACGCGACAGGCATCTAGTTTAGGAGGCTATGCCCTAACATTGTGACGATGTAAAGCATGCATCTCGGCTAATAAGGCATATTTTCAGTCTTTCTAATAAGTTGTAACATTTTCAATTGTATTTTGTGCTTCGATTACTTTTTATGTAAATGTCGTTTTACATCGTTTGTTATCTTTTCTTTGCGTGACGGTCACGATCGCGTTTCCGACTCCCCCAGGTCCTATGTAATTTTTACTCCTCATGACCTGACATACCTACATGTGTCGTTTGGTCATGAACTTTTGGACCACCCTGCATACAAATTGTTTTATGCAGAATGAGAAATTTCGCCCATGTTCACAACTTTTTTGCGGTGTCATTTTTCGATAGTTGAACATTTATCGAAATCAGTTTTCGATAGTTGGACATTTATCGAAATCTAAAATTTATCGAAATTATAATTGAATAATTTGAAAGCGATGTTATAAATAAAAAATAAATAAATAAATAAATAAAATAATAATAGTCCTCCGTCCTAAACTAAATTCTGCTTTTGCCAGAATTTATCGAAAATATAAATGAATAACTTAAAAGCAATGCTATAATTAAAAAAAAAGAAAAAAGAAAAAAAAAAAACAATAGTTCTCCGTCCTAAACTAAATTCTGCTTTTGCCAGAATTTCATCAAAATCTTTTTTTTTTTTTTTTTTTTTTTTTTTTTCCTTGAAAGAAAAAGAAAAGAAAAGGAAAGAAAATGAATAATAATCAGTATCGAAACATACACTATCGAAAATTTTTTTTATTGTTCGCGTGAAAATATATTTTATTATATGTCGAAAAATAAATTAACTCGTAATTTTTTTTTTTTTGGCAACAATTATAAATTAAAATAAATAATTTAATAAAAGTTTAGAAGTTAGAATTTCTAATTTTATTTTTTTTTAGTACCGAAGAATATTAGTTTCAATTCTATGGATAAAACGTCGTCATTAGTGTTTTAAGCAACGAGATATATAAAGTAGAGTGATAAATGGTAACCCTTCAGAAGGTCCAAGATGAGTCATGTGACATGCTCTCCTTGCACCTGCGTATTCGATGGTTCCCTTGGTAACAGCTTATTTTCAGTAAATTTGTATGGCAACGGTTTGGAGATTGTTCTTCGCATAAGTCATAAACGCCAATGTTTTTTTTTACTTACGTAGTTTAATATTCTTTTGTTCTAAATCATTTTGATTTTGATTTTACTTCTCTTTTATTTCGTGTAGTTGAACTTTAACCGACAAAATGCTTAAAAATAGTTGAAAAATTATTATTTGTTGTTAAATTTAGCTCTTTAAAAGTTTAAATTTTCTTTTATAAACACTTTTAAACTTTGTTGGGAAACGATGAAAAAAAAAGGTATTTTATTTTTTATTAAAATGTGAAATATGTGTAAAAGTATTTTAAAAACAATTTATTTCGGTCATAGGACTGTCATGTTACCTAATAATAATGATAATTTGTCGAACTGATATTTTAAATGCCAAAATAGCGATAAAGGGCCAAACACAGCAACCTATTCGAGCATGTCACGTGATTCATCTTGAACCACGGAAAGTTAATCCTTCATCCATTGAATCAGCACTCTAATTTATATATCTCGTTGGTTTTAAGGTGAAAAAAGTTGGACATAAAATGTTAGTCATTTCAAAAAGTCATTTGTAGGAGTATATAATAAATATTGATCGTATATTGATCGTGCGTTCGTGTTTTAGATGTGTGCTCATGTAATATGTCAGACAATATACGGCAAAGTATTATCTCTCTTTATTATTTTTCTTTTCCGAAAAAAAAAATATATATATACACATATATTTTATTTTATTTTTATTTATTTATTTTTTGAAGGATTTTGTATTTCGTTGTACATGAATCATTCGCCGATTTCGATGAAAACTTTAAGTATTATCCCCATATGATACAGATTTGGAACAATGATCTTAAACTTCTTGCTTATATTTATTTTTGATTAATGCCGATAACATGACACAGGCTAAACGCTAAATGTCAGATTTTATTTCAGTAATTTTTAAACTGCATAATGCAATTCGTAATATTCTATCCGCGATTGTAATGAAATGCTCGCCCTCTGGTGGGCTAAGGTGAAATTATCATACCACTGATAGCTTTCACGCTGAAACAATGATAGAACAACAAGAAAGAACAATATAAATACACATTGTGGCTATTATATTTACTAACAACTGCAGTTGAGGAAAAGCCATCTATCGGTCATTACAAACGCGGATTACCTTCTATGGTAACCATAGCAACAGAAAGAATGATATGCTTTCTGACAACAATAATCTTTGTAAATGAAAAAAAAAAAAATAGAAAAATCTTCCGCTTCATGTAGGGGAAAAAAAAAAAAAGAAAAGAAAAGAAAAGAAAAACAGTAGTGTGTTCATGGGAGTTATTTTATTACTTTGTCAAGGTAATACTTTTTGTCTGTAAAATACAAGTCGTGATGTCACTAGGTCACATGATAATTTTTAGGATAAAAAGAGAACTAATGTGTTATAAGATCTCTTTATATAATACCCGTAGAATAACTCTTTTTAATTGCAGACCCGCCAAAAGGGAAAAAAAATAATAAGAACGGACCAAAAGTAAAAATAAGGTAAGATAGTTTTAAAAGATTTTATTTTATTAGAAAAATTGATAATGAGAATATATATATATATAAATATATGTACATTTTACGAAGAAAATAAATAAATAAGTAAATTCTATATCATTAAAATATTTTGAGACACACTGAAAAAAAAAATGTAATTTTATTTATTTTAATTTTTTTCATTAATATCAAAATTTTGATTTTTACTGACTTACTTCTATAAAATTTTAAACATTTTTTCCAAATTTAGTAGAACTCACTGAACTTTTATAGAAAGAAGCTTTATTAAATTATCACAACAATTATTTTTTAAAGCAAAATAATATTTTCAATACCATTTAGCATGTCTTTATTTAATTTTAGATGGCCTTGCATCGTTGTTATTTTTATACTTACTTATTCAGGGATGCATTTTAATTTATTCCGAAGCATTTTTAACCCTGTCTCTATTTCATACCACTTTTTACTTTCTGAACACTATAGTGAGGAAAGTATTGTAGTCATGTGAAAAATACGAATTTGAGATTTTGATGTTTCTATACGTTTCGATGTCCCCTCAGTCCGTTTTCCTTATTTTTACAATGATGTGTGTATGTGTGTGTGTGTGTGTATGTATGTGTGTATGTCTGTGAGTGAACACGCTACCGTCTAAACGTTTTGTTCGAATAAGCTGAAAGTTGGTACGTATATTGTAAGTCATCATAGTACGAACCCTATTGATTTTGGTGAATCTAGCGCTTATAGTTTTTTTACAGGGAAACCAGGAAAAATTCTTTATCATTATAGCCTATGGGGCCAAATTTTTAAAAGTGTGATAGCGTTTAAACGCCTTATTAATCTGAGCAAAAAAATTGTACACATGTTATAGGTCACAGTTGCACCAACTTTATAGATTTTGGTGAATTTAGTACTTACAGTTGTTTTACAGGGACACGAAGAAAAATTCTTTAACATTATGGCCTATGGGACCAAATTTTTAAAAGTGCGATAGCATCTAAACGCCTTATTCAATAGAGCTGAAAATTTATATGAATATTATAAATCACTGTTGCACTAACTGTAAGTATTTTGGTGAAATCTAGCATTTATAGGTTTTTACAGGGACACAACGAAAAATTCTTTATCATTATGATCTACGTGTTCGGTGAAATAGCGTTAAATAAAACATCGTGTACTATATGGAGAAAAATACTCAAACACCCTATTATGTTTTTTCTCTCTTTTGTTTGTTTAACAACTCCTCTTTCTATACTTTATCTACAAAACTGTTAATTACTCAATGTTCGGAAAGTCGAGTGGAGAATTTTTTCTTAAGAATTTTTTCTTAAGAGTCATTTTTTCTTATTTTATCGTACTTAAGTATTAAAGAAACATATTCTATAAATAAAGTGGTGCAGATTAGAGACGGAGCTAAAAAGGCTCCGGAATAAATTAAAATGTTAGCAAGTATGCTTACTAAAGAAATCCTTTAAGTGAATCCTGTAAAATTTTAATGATTTTTCAAATTCAGTAAAAATATTCGAACATTTATAGAAAGAAGATTTACTATATTATCATAACAAATATTTTTAACGCAAAATATTATCTTTAATACCAGATACAGATGTTGCACTCTCCGCCCTTTTTTCAGGACACTCTCATAAAGGAGAAATTTTAAAATTAATTGCTACCACTATCTTCATAAAATAATCTTTACCCTATGTAATCATTGCCCATTGCATTAAATATACCAGAAGTATTTCTGCATGAAACTAGTGGAGGGTGGCAAAGGAAGTGAAAATTTCTTATCTCTGAAAAGTGTGAGTGTCCTTAAAAAAGGGTGGAGAGTACGACCCTTGTAGATAGCATCATTATTATTTTCTTTTTAATTTTAGATGACGCGCGCTGTTAGAATTTTCATACTTCATAAGTGTTCAGCATATCGCAAAACGTGTAAATCCAAGGAAAACTGGTATTCGAAAATTTCTACGAATCCAATAATTTCTTCTCTTGAATGTAGAAGTAAGCAAAAAAAAAAAAAATCAATGTGTTGAGCTTTCTATTTAATAATTTATAATCTTAAAAAAAAAAAAAAAAAAAAAAAAAAAAAGTCCTTCCGGCTTATTCGGAAGGGTAGGTTGATTTCTTTTCCCTTATCAAGTAGCCGTCATTTTGTTTCAAAATGGTGGCTACAAATTATTAATGCACTTGGTAGAAATATTGATGTAGGCTATCTACATATGGAGTTTTAAGCAAATCGGTTCATAAATACCTTTTTATGTGAATTTAAAATTTTCAAGTGGCCAGCGCTTGGAAACAAGATGGTGGGCTAAGTTGACAAATATATCAAATGCATTTGTGAGATAAGACTACTGTACAAATATAGTTGGAATTAATTCAGAATCTCAAAAGTCATCGTGTTGAAAAATTAAGTTGCTGCCATTTGGATCAAAATGGCAGAGAAAGTTGCTCAGTGAACTAATTAATCTAAGATATTGTTGCAAATTTATTTATTTATTTATTTATTTATTTATTTATTTTTGTAGAAATTCTTTCAAAGAGGCTTAGTAAGTTGATTAAATGTTAATTTTCTGCATTTCTAGTTTGTTTTAACCTTAAAATAGCCTAATTTTCCCTTAAAAACGCATTAAAAAGCTCCAATATGGCAGGTAATGGATTTGGTGCCAAATTTGGCGACTGTTTCACTTGGCGACTTTTGGCGAGAAAATCCATAGTTCATTAATAAACTTCATTCAGACACTTATATGGTCTATGTTTGCATCAAAATTCAAACAAATTCGGAATACGCTTTTTACAATTTGAATTTGAAATTTTCAAGTGGTCTCCACTTGAAAACAAAATGGTGGAGCAACTTGGTTAAGAAACTCATCCAAGATATTCATAATACAAGTTAAGACCTGTCCAAATTTGGTTCGATTTGGAGTATTATTTCGGAAGTTATCGTGATTTTAAATTTTCAAGTGGTAGCCTGATTTCAAGTGGCCCCACTTAAGATATCCGCCACTTTATTAAAAATGGCTGATAAATTTCATTAATAAAGTTCATTGAGACCCTTATGTAGTCTAGATTTACATAAAAATTCAAGCAAATCTAGCTTTAAATACGCTTTTTACAATGTGGGTTAGAAATATTCAAGTGGCTGCTACTTGAAAACAAAAAGTTGGAGCAACTTAGTTAACGAACTCATCCAAGATATTCATAACACAAGTTAAGACCTGTCCAAATTTGGTTCGATTTGGAGTATTATTTCGGAAGTTATCGTGATTTTAAATTTTCAAGTGGTAGCCTGATTTCAAGTAGCCCCACTTAAGATATCCGCCACTTTATTAAAAATGGCTGATAAATTTCTTTAATAAAGTTCATTGAGACCCTTATGTAGTCTAGATTTACATAAAAATTCAAGCAAATCTTGCTTTAAATACGCTTTTTACAATGTGGGTTAGAAATATTCAAGTGGCTGCCCCTTGAAAAAAAAAGTTGGAGCAACTTAGTTAACGAACTCATCCAAGATATTCATAACAGAAGTTAAGACACTGTCCAAATTTGGTTCAATTTGGAGTATTATTTCGGAAGTTATCGGGATTTAAAATTTTCAAGTGGTAGCCTGATTTCAAGTGGCCCTGCTTAACTTAAGATATCCGCCACTTTATTAAAATTGGCGGATACGTTCATTAATAAACTTCATTGAGGCACTTATATAGTCTATGTATACATCAAAATTCAAACAAATTCGGAATACGCTTTTTCAATTTGAATTTGAAAATTTCAAGTGGTCTCCACTTGAAAACAAAATGATGGAACAATTTGGTTAAGAAACTCATCCAAGATATTCATAACACAACTTAAGACGCTGTCTAAATTTGGTTCGATTTGGAGTATTATTTCGGAAGTTATCGTGATTTTAAATTTTCAAGTGGTAGCCTGATTTCAAGTGGCCCCACTTAACTAAAGGTATCCGCCACTTTATTAAAAATGGCAGATAAATTTCATTAATAAAGTTCATTTAGACCCTTATGCAGTGTAGATTTACATAAAAATTCAAGCAAATCTTGCATTAAATACGCTTTTTACAATGTGGGTTAGAAATATTCAAGTGGCTGCCACTTGAAAACAAAAGGTCGGTGCAACTTGGTTAACGAACTCATCCAAGATATTTATAAGATCAGTTCACTGTCCAAATTTGGTTCGATTTGGAGTATTATTTCGGGAGTTATCGTGATGACAAAATTTTCATTATACATATAGATAGATAGATAGATAAACGAAGTGATTGTTATTTATTGGTCAAATCTAAAACCTGTAGATGGCGCTGCGCGCCGATATTAATGTTTTGTTTCTTCTTTTCTTTTCAGTGTGTTCTTCGTGTTCGTCTTTGTTGTAATAAATGTATGTGTCAATAATTGATATCCTATTTTTTCGGATTTGTGCCGTCAATTCACACCAATGAATTGGAATGAACCAACAGAGGCCTGCAGTCCCCACGACTCTGGACCGATAAGGTAAGATATTTACCTTATTTAAATTTAATATTCTGAAAATGACTATTAATAACTATTTATGAAAAGATATATCTAAAATACGTCGCCAAAGTAGCGACATGGTTTTGAATGATAATTTTTATAACGTCGTTAAAAGTTTAACGACATAAATTTTGGCGCCCGAACAGGGACTGCCAGGCCCTTAAAATATGAATTAGCGTTGTTCTTATTCTATAGTCCAAATTTCTAAATTAAATAAATATGGCAACCGAACTAGAAAAATTAAAGAGAAAACGTTCTACCCTAAAGGGATTGTGTACGAAATTGATGAATACGATAAACATAAAGTTAAATGAACCCGACGAAGGGTTAAATGTTTTCGAATTGGAATCCCAGTTAGAAAAACTGCAAGTCAAGAATAACGAAATTATAGAAGTTGAAGATCAAATTGAGGCCAAAATCACGGATCTCAACGAGCTACAAACTGAAATAGAATCGAGACAAGAATATAGGGATTCAATTATTGATGTAAAAGCTCAAATTATGAATAAGATAGAGAAAATTAAAAATTTAAATGTCCCTCCGATCTTATCACAGCCAAGAAATGAGCAAACACCCAATTTGCATTTAGAAAGAATTAATGCGAGTTCAGTACGATTGCCCAAGATATCAATTCCTGTTTATGAGGGTTCTCCGGAAAACTGGATCGAGTTCTGGAACCAGTATGAAGTAACAATACATGAAAACAAGGATATATCTAACGTACAGAAATTCGTATATTTACGCAGCTTTTTAAAAGCCCAAGCTTTAACAGCTATTCAGGGTTTAGCACTCTCAGATCAAAATTACAATACTGCAATTGATTTATTAAAATCTAGATTTGGAAAAAAAGATATTATAATAAGATATAAAATTGACGCGTTATTAAATTTGAACCCTGTTAAATCTCCAAATCAAATTAAAGAATTACGCTTACTGCACGACGCCCTTGATGTTAATATTAAATCTCTCGAAAATTTAGGAGTCGATTTAAAATCCTACGGAAATTTGTTATTTCCAATTGTTACAAAATTAATACCTACCAGTATTATGATAGACTATAATAAAATGAAAACAGAATCCGAGGAATGGGATGTACAAGATTTGTTAAAACATTTAAAATTAGAAGTTCAGACTAGGGAAAAAACCTTTTTATTTTTAAAACGCGAAGTAGAAACTCACAATAGCGGGTATAAAAACTCAAATTCCGGATTTGATTCAAAATCATCGGAAAATAATAATAGTGCTTCCTACCGGAAATCTGGTTCGGGATATAAAAATTCTAACACAATGCAAAAGACATCAGCCTTTAAATTAACTGTTAGTAAATGTATATTTTGTGTTGATGCAGTAAATGATCATGACAGTAAAATGTGTAAATTAAATTTAGAGGACAAAAAATTGTCTTTACGCAAACAGGGAATCTGTTATTTATGTTTCAAAAGAGGTAAACATACAGCTAAATTTTGTTTATCGGGTCTCAAATGTGACACATGTTCAGGAAAACACAATACATTAATTTGCTATAAGCAAAAATCGGAAACTCCAACAACGGCTCATATGAAAGATAAAAATCACATCGAACATACCCAAACAAATACTTCTGAGAACAGTGCTTGCGAAAATGATAATTCTGTATTGTCCTATAAGTGTCCTGTACAAAATCCGCTTGAGAATAATGAAATATATTTACAAACTTGCTTCGCAAGAATAACAAATAGTTCTAATTTAAACTCTCTAAAGTGTGCCGTATTATTTGATAATGCGTCTCAAAGAAATTTCATAAACATATCACTCGCGCGTGAATTAAAATTGCCGGTGATTAGAAAAGAAACTCTAATAATATATCCGTTTTCATGTGATCAACCTCAATCAAATGAATATTCAGTCGTAAATTTCGAATTGTCTCATTTAAAAAACCACAAACAGAAATGTTATGTAGAGGCATTGGTCGTAAATCAAATATCTTTTACGAAGTTAAAGATACTGGATGACGCATCTTGTCGGAAACTTTTGGTTTCGAGTCAGGGGGAAGGAAATAAATTTTCGCAATTCCATTCGAAGGCTCCAGAGATATTAATCGGCGCGGGGTTATTTTGGAAACTGCAAAAAAATAAAAAGAAAATTAATCGTTCGTTGTTTGCTGTAAATACGTTATTGGGATGGACATTGTCAGGCAATAATAATTCAGGAAACAATCCAGACAACTTAATTACTGGCGCCTCTGTGTTAAAGATTGAATGTGGTAACTCTATTTGTTTACATGAAAACCGTCCATGCATGAAAATAAATGAATCATCCGATTGTACGGGTAATGATTTGCAAAGCTTATGGTCGTTGGATTTTTTGGGAATAAATGATGATAAATTGATTTCTACTTCCGATGAGGAAATAATAAATAAATTTGATAAACAGTTAGAATATAAACAGGGTCATTATGTTACTCATTTATTATGGAATGACCATGGTATTGATAAATTTGAGAATAATTTTGAAAATGCTAGACGGCAATTCAATTATTTGAGAAAAAGATTAAAAGCGGATAAATGGATTTTTGAGCAATATAGGCAGATAATCACAGAACAAGAACATCGAGGGATAGTTGAAGAATGCGGTCGCTCTCAAAGGGAGTATTTCGCCCCACATAGTGCGATTATTAGGAAGGAAAAACAAACATCAAAGGTACGAATTGTTTTTAATTGTTCCAGTAGAGTTTCGGGGTGTAAATCCTTAAATGATTGTCTCGTAAAAGGGCCATGTCTTACACCACCAATTTTGGATGTAATTAATAGATTTCGGATGTTTAAGATTGCGTTTTGCGCAGATATTGAAAAGGCGTTTTTAATGATAGAAATCGCGGAACCCGATAGAAATTTTCTGAAGTTTTTGTGGTTTGACGAGGACACTCAGAATTATAAAATAATGCGAATGACCAGAGCTACATTTGGTTGTACAACTTCTCCTTTCTTTTTAACGGCAACAATTAAGAAACACATTAAGGAATATAGGGAAATTTATCCGGATAGTTATGAAATGTTAAATTCAGCTCTGTTTGTGGACGATTTGCTTTATGGCTCCGATACCGTAAACGGTGCCTATGAATTAACTTCTACTGCGGTAAATATTTTAGCAAAGGCTGGAATGAAATTGAGAAAGTTTAGTACGAACTCACAGAAATTAAAGAAAATGTGGGATGAAAATGATTGTTTTTCGGAGGTAAATAATGATAGTGTAATAAATATTCTTTTATTGGTGTGGGATAAAGATAGTGATAAATTAGGATTAGCTTTGAAAACTATAGTTGAAAATTTGGATATATCGGGATGTACGAAAAGATATGTATTACATACAGCTGCAAAATTTTTTGATCCTATTGGGATTATATCTCCCTTTTTAATTAGGATAAAGTGTTTTCTTCAAAGAATGTGGGAAAGAGGTATGGATTGGGATCACGAATTGCCGGATGATCTTAAGGGAATTTGGATAAAGTGGTGTAACGAAATTAAGGATTTATTAGAAATTCGAATAGATAGATGCTATTTCACGTATGTTGATTTGAAAAATTCGTGTGTAGAACTAAACATTTTTTCAGATGCTTCACCACTTGCATATGGTTGTGTTGCATATTTTAGGGTTATCAGTAATGATAAAAAATGTTATGTAGGTATGATTATGTCGAAGGCTAGAGTTGCGCCGCTAAAGAAACTAACGTTACCAAGATTGGAGTTAATGGGAGCGGTGATAGCAGCTAGAGTAGCGAAATATATTTGTGATATATTTAAAGAAATTAACATCAAGAAATTTTATTGGACAGATTCTACTATTGTTATACACTGGGTGAAGGGATCGGCGAAACAGTGGAAACCCTTTGCTAAAAATAGAGTAGTTGAAATTCAGGAATTGTCAGTACCCGAAAATTGGTCATATTGTAATACTAAGGATAATCCCGCAGATTTAGTTACTCGTGGTATTAGCGCAAATGCGTTAGTTAATAATGATTTTTGGTTTAAAGGTCCAAAATGGTTATCTGAGCTAAATGGTAAAGGTAAAGATATTGGGGAAAAGGTAGACACGCAATATATTACCGAAGAAAAAAGGAAAACACCTGAAAAAATAATTCAGTTTAAAATCTCTATAGAAACAGTTGAACCAATATTAGATCTTGAAAAATATAGTAATATTTTAAGAGTCCTCAGAATTACGGCATGGATAAAGAGATTTCTTAATAACGCGAATCCTAAAAACGAGAAAGTTAAGGGTCCATTATCGGCAGAAGAAATTGATAGTGCGCAAACAATATGGGTTAAATATACACAGAAAATTAGTTTTCCGAATGAATTAAACTGTTTGATAAATGGGGAACCTATTTTGAAAAATTCAAATTTAATTGAGTTCTCACCATTTTTGGATTCCGAGGGAATAATGCGTATCGGAGGAAGGCTTCAGAAATCAAATTATTCCTTTAATGAAAAACACCCGATCCTGTTGCCTTCAAAGGGTAAATTAATTGATTTGTTAATTAAAAATGCGCATGAACGAGTGTTTCATTTTGGCATTAATGATACATTAGTTCAATTACGGGAGGAATTTTGGGTAATCAAGGGCAGACAGGCAGTAAAAAGCGTATTAAGAAGATGCAGAATTTGCATAAAATTTAATTCTAGAGCTGGAGCCCAGATAACAGCTCCGTTACCTGCAGATCGTATCAATGAACAAAAGCCCTTTGCAGTGATAGGCCTTGATTTTGCAGGCCCTTTATACATCCGAAATAATGATAGCAAAATATATATATTGTTGTGCACATGCGCAATTACTAGAGCAGTGCACCTAGAATTGGTAGAGAACCTATCTACCGAAACATTCTTATTGGCCTTCAGAAGAATAGTAGCAAGGCGTGGTCTTTGCCATACGGTATACTCCGATAACGCACGAACCTTTCATCGAGCTGATATTGAGTTAAGGCACATCTGGAAAATAATTAGCCATCCCGACGTTAAAGATTACTATAGTAGTAATAAAATAAAATGGAAATATATCATGGAAATGTCGCCATGGTGGGGAGGCTTCTATGAAAAACTGGTGCGATCCGTAAAATCTGCCTTAAGAAAGGTGGTTGGCAAAACCACTTTAACACACACACAACTACATACAGTTATATGTGAAATTGAAGCTTCAATAAATTCGCGACACATCACATATATATATGCAGACTCAGGAGAACCTTCTCCAACCTATGTGAAACGTTTCAATCAAAAAGAACGAATATTGGAACAGTTCTGGTCAAGATGGAAGAAGGACCTTCTTCAGCTGAAAAACGCCATGACAAGTCGACACTCCAGTATTCGAGAATATTCGCCAAACGATGTTGTTTTAATCCACGATGCTAAGTTGCCAAGATACCTGTGGAAATTAGGAGTAGTAACTCAAGTGTTTCCCGGTAGAGATGGAAAGGTACGATCTTGTGAGATAAAAACAGCTACAGGTACATTGAAACGTCCTTTCCAGTTGATTTATCCAGTTGAAATTTTTGAAAGAGACTAAATAAACTTTAATACTTATATTTACAAATTAGGACTTTTGGGTGAACTTTAAATTCTCTTTGATATAATGAAAATTAGAAAATGAACATAAAGTTCATCCGGGGGCCAATGTGTTATTTATTGGTCAAATCTAAAACCTGTAGATGGCGCTGCGTGCCGATATTAATGTTTTGTTTCTTCTTTTCTCTTCAGTGTGTTCTTCGTGTTCGTCTTTGTTGTAATAAATGTGTGTGTCAATAATTGATATCCTATTTTTTCGGATTTGTGCCGTCAATTCACACCAATGAATTGGAATGAACCAACAGAGGCCTGCAGTCCCCACGACTCTGGACCGATAAGGTAAGATATTTACCTTATTTAAATTTAATATTCTGAAAATGACTATTAATAACTATTTATGAAAAGATATATCTAAAATACGTCGCCAAAGTAGCGACATGGTTTTGAATGATAATTTTTATAACGTCGTTAAAAGTTTAAAGACAGTGATTGCAATAGGTCGATTTCTAAAGAAATCAACCTTATAATTCAGAAGCACGTCCCCTGTTCACGTAGGGGAGTGTCGTACTGTTTTCGTGTCAGATTCTCTGATTGAAGTTTTCTTCAGCATGAGGTTTCGTCCTATGCTAGTAGCTCTAGGAATTTTTTCTGTTGTGAATTTTCTTGAGCAGCTGAAGTATTAGATCTAAGTTCATTTAAGTCAGAATTTGTGTTGTTATGACAATCAGATGGTGGAGATGAGTTGGCGTTATCTGAGAACTGAAATGCAGGCTTTAACCTGTCTATAGTACTACTGTAGGTTTTCCATTAACTTTAATTACAAAATTTATATTATTTCTTTTAAGTACAATATGAGGGCCTGAGTAAGGAGGAGTTAATAGTGGTTGAATACTATCTTTGCGCAAAAATACATGAGTACATGTCTACAAGGATGGATTTATGTAAACATTAGAAGTACCATGACTAAGGGGATTAATGGGAGAAAGTTTTCTCATGGATTCACAGAGTTGTGAGACGTATGTTAAGTCAGGTGATGTTTTTGTAGTTTTCTATTGTGAAAAAATCAGATGGAAGTCGAAGTGTAGTACCATAGACTAGTTCAGCACTACTCGCCATAATGTCATTTTTAATAGCAGTTCGAAGACCTAATAAGACAATTGGCAGTGATTCAGTCCATTTCATATTGTCATGGGTTTTTAGTGCAGTTTTGAAACAGCGATGGAATCTTTCACAAATTCCGTTTGATATTGGATGGTACGCTGTTGTGCGTATACGCGTGGTTCCAAGAATATTTGTTAATTCACGGATAAGTGTGGATTCGAAGTTTCGACCTTGGTCTGTAGTGATGGTAACCGGACTTCCGAAACGCGTAATCCAACCATTTACAAGTGATTTAGAGAGCTATCATGTCAGATGTTGTGATTACTTTGGGCCATCGAGTGAAACGATCAATATTGCATTACACCATTTTATAGGTGTTTATGCGTATTATCACATTGATGAGACGTTCAATACGAAAATAAACTCTTTAATAACTAACAATCAATAAATGGAACAAGCACGCATTTGCGCGCGGCGTACTATAGACTGACATACTACGGGACCTTTTCCCGGCAAGGCTGAAAAATAGAATGTTCTGTGAGTTGAAGTTGAAGTACATATTCTGTAAGTGAAAGTTGCAGTACATATTCTGTAAGTGAAAGTAGCAGTTGTTGTACATAAAATATAGATGTAGCTACGATCACTACAGTCCTATGCTAGTAGCTCTAGGAATTTACTCGTCTGGAGTCTCCTCATGCCTGCTTCTCTCGTCGATGAGTGTTGCAATCATTTCTTATTTTAACTTTTAAACTTTCCTTCTGGAAAAGTTAACGCATTTGCGTACCTGGTAAAGGAACAGAATGGCTCTCACCATTCTGTTCTCACACGATGAAGGGTGGTCCTGAAAGACCATATTTAAAAGTGCTGTTTTGTCTGGAGGGGTATATGATTTTCCAGTCAGAGAATTTTTACCCGCAAATGCCGATGTGCTCGGGAATTCTGAAGGAAGTGTGCTGGTGCTCTATCGCTCTGTGGTTGTTTCAGAGCAGGTCCTCTTTACCAGTGAATAAATAAATCAATAAATTAATTTATTAAAATATTTTATTATTTGTAAAAATCGATATAATGATAATAATAATAATAATAATAATAATAATAATAAACTTTCCAAGATAATTTAAACCAAATTGAACTTCTTCTTCTTCTTTTTTTTTATTTTTACAAATGCTTTAATTTATCTTAATTTATATCGATAATTGAAACGTCTAAAACTATAAATTCATGTTATCTGTTATTGGAAATTTAAATTTGTTAATTATTATGTAAAATATGAGTTAAATATTGTAGTTTATCACTTAACACACCATGTTTAAAAATTGAATTACTTTTGTACTAAAACCAACATAAGCACAGTGTTTTTTAGCTGTATTTTAAAAACATTGTGTTTTAGCCATATAAGAAAAAAAAATAATCTGTTGTGTCACTCACATATATTTTTCTTACCCTGGATTTGAATACGATGAAGACAGATTACAGATTAAGGGGTACTGCACATGAAAATACTTTATAAACAGTTCAAAATTGATTTATAAACAGTTTTATTTGAAATGTTTTTTTGTATGAGAGACTCTTACGTCCTTAAAGACCCATTTGAATGAAGCGCCTACATTCATACAATACATTAAAGCTGCTATTAAATTTAAAAGTTTGTTCCAAATTATTCAAACAACTTTCATACACACCACACCTTGAAACACCAATCTTGGTAAAACTTTGCAAGTAGCACCCTCATTTCATCTTCAAAATACTGAAGAATTCCCTGTTAGAATTTCCTAAAATTATTTGTTTTTTTAAGTTAGGCTGATAAAAGACATTTGCTACACATATCACTAACTAAACATTTGATTTTCGAATTCAGGGGATCTAAAAGCGAGAAAATATAGCAAAAAGTCAGCTTTTGAAATTGGACTTAAAACAGTACTACATAAGTATAAGAAAGAAATCGTCGTTTTCAAAAGAAAATAATGTTTTCACTTAATTGTGGGTAGCTCTGTATATTGTTTATATATATACACTCCTGCTCAAAAGTTTAGCAAGATTTGCAAACGATCAGTTTTTTCAATTTAAAAAGTTAAATAATTTTTTTCATTTTATCTCTCGATGAAATGTTTTCAAACATTGGGTATTTAAAGAACTGGGTCTTCCTCATGTTTTTCGGTGAATATTGGTTTAAAACAACATTTAGGGGGTGGGTAACAAATTGAGCAAAATCAATAATGTTTGTGATCACCCTGTATCATTAGGTGAAAGAAAGGATCTGTAACTTCAGGATATGTTAATATAGACCTAGCACAATTTGTGGATTAATTTTTGTGATAATAGCATGATAAATAACGGAGATATAAGCATTTATTTTAAAACTTAAAAAAAAAAAAAAAAAAAAAAAAAAAAAAACATGTTTTTTATTTACAGTATACAGAGTTTTAAAAGAAAATTATTCCCACTTTCTGATAGTTTCAAAGAACACTTTTGAAACAATATAAAGCAATCGAATTACGCTTATCTTAAATATCTCATGAAATATGGGCATTTTTATGAAAAACGTTTTTACTGCACATGTGCGAAAGATAGAGACATTTTTATTGCAAAGCTTTTAAGCTAGATACATTGAACAACTTTTGTCAAAAGCTCATTTGAGTAGAGTAAAAATTAAGCAAATTGTCGGCAAAAGAACAAGCTAGGTTTTAGGTATTTTCCAAGAGTTGAAATTTCATAAGGAGTTTTTCACATGCCACGCAATTAATTTGGAGATCCAATTATTTCAACCACGTTCCAAAAGTACTTTTTTGTGAAAAACCCCTTATAAGCTTGTAACTCCAACATATTTTTGTTTATTTACTAAGATTTGTCAGATTATAAGGGGTTTTTCATAAAAAAAAAAAAAAAAAAAAAAAAAAAAAAAACTTTGCAGAGTGGTTGAAATAATTGGATCTTCAAATTAATTACGCGGCATAAATCTAACTCGTTCTTTTGTCGACAATTTGTTTAATTTTTACTCTATTCAAATGAACTTTTCATTAAAGTTGCCCAGAATATCTAGTTTTCAACCTATGTAATAAAATTTTTCTATCTTTCGCACATGCGCAGTGAAAACATTTTTCATAAAAATGCTTATATTTCATGAGGTATTTAAGATGTTTCAATTCCGATTGCAGTATATTATTTCAAAAGTGTTTTTTTTTTCCAATTCATCGGAAAGTGGGAATAATTTTCTTTAAAACTCTGTATATTATAAATAAAAAACATACTGATTTTTTTTTAAGTTTTAAAATAAATGCTTATATCTCCATTATTTAATATACTATCGTGACACAAATTCATCCACAAATTGTACTGGGTCTGTATTAACATATCCTAAAGTTAACAGATCATTTCTTTCACTTAACGACACGGGGTGATTACAAACATTTTTCATTTTGCTCAATTTGTTACTGGCCCCCTAAATGTTTTCTTTAACCAATTTTCACTGCAAAACATGAAGAAGACCTAGTTCTTTAAATGACCAATGTTTAAAAACCTTTCACCGAGAAATAAGTTTCTAAATTGAAAAAAACTGATCGTTTGCAAATCTTGCTAAACTTTTGAGCAGGAGTGTATTATATACACACCCTAGAGTGTACTTAAATTTAATACATCATGCAAAACACATTACATATGTTTAGAAGCACTTCCAGAAATTTTCAAGTATAGAAATAATATATTCAAATTCTTTTGTGTGTCCCTGTAAACGAATGGTAAATGATTTCCACATGCAAGGCTACCACAGGCGATTTTTTTTTTATATTATTCGTACCATTATTCCCATAAAATAAAACATAATAAATTTAAGCAGGCAAAATGCAGATTGGCCTGCGTAAATATATTCTAAATTTTATCTTTTGGAAATATTGGTACGGAAAACATAAAAGAAAAGTCGTCTGTGGCAGCCCTGCATATCACATTCTATACGAAACATGCTTTATTCTCACCTTACCTTAATTCATAATCTTCTCAACAGCAACTGTATTAGTTTCTTAGATTTAAAACTTAAACTTGATGGTAGTAAAATTTATACTGATCTGTATGACAAAAGACAAGATTTTAGTTTCAAAGTAAATTTATTTACACATTTTACTTCTTGTCTTCATATCTCTGTTTACAGAAATATCATTCTCAATCACCTCTTTCGTATACATAATCTTTGTTCATGTCGGTTTAAAAACAAAAATATCTCTCACATAATTAATGCTGCAACAAAAAAGGGTTATCCCAAAAAATGTATTTATTCTATTGCTTATCATTAAGGGTCTCTGTATAGCAAAAAAAAAAAACTATTTAAGGTTTTTAAAAAAATGGTGGATGGGTGGTGTTGTTTGGCTGGTTGGTTGGTACGGTTTGCTGTTGAATTAAATTAAAAAAAATGGGATTATGGCAAGTTACATTCTTCTTACTTTTTCTGGTTGATACTATGAAATTTGAATTCTTTTCTCGTTAAATTTAATTGTGTGCATCTAGCTACTAGTGGCTTCCCTTGTTTAGTTTGAACAACTAATCCAATTTAGTAACAAAAATAATATCTAAAAAATCTATATTTAAAAAAAAAAATCATCACATTTAAATTAATAACTCTAATTATTGATGACTGCCTTGTAATGCTTATCCTTATTATGTGTGCTCTTTGGCATTATTGCTTGTGATTGAGTCTTTTTACAACTTAACATTTAATTCTTCTTAATACTTTGATTTTAATTCTTCTTAATACTTTGACTTTAAGTTTAATTAATTTTGTGGTTAATAAAATTAAGTTCAACTCTTAGTTTAATTATTTTAGGTTTAACATTAACATGTTCCACTACTCATAACTCTTATTATTTGATTGGTGCCAAAATTTCTCTTAATCTTGCAGTTAATACTTCTTAAATACACTCCTTATCGCATTGGTTTTTTACTTTCTTCTATATGTAATGTAGAGAAAGTATTGGATTCGCGAAATTTTTCGACCTCCGTTTTTTGACGGATCTACACGTTTTGGGATGTCCTGAATACGAATTGATAGTTTTTAAAATATGTCTGTCTGTCTGTCTGTGTGTCTGTGGTTTCGTGTTTTCACCGTATCTCACGAACCAATGAATGAAATTCAACCAAACTTGGTATATAGTTGGACCCTGGCGGGGCATTGTGCTGATTAGATTTGGTGATCAATCGCCCAGCAGGTGGCGCTGTGATCGCAAAATTTCGTATTTTTCACCGTATCTCACGAACCGATGGATGAAATTGAACCAAACTTGGTATATAGTTGGACCCTGACATGGAATGGTGCTGATTAGATTTTGGGATCAATCGCCCAGCAGATGGCGCTGTGATCGCATTTTATGTAAACTTTTAACATGGCAGTATAGGACAAAATTTCGTATAAATGTATATAATGAGCGTTATTTTAAACTTGTGATTGTAAAATTAATATGAATTATTGATAATAGTAGTAGTTAAGTACGAAAAAACTTTTGTGCATGTGGGGGCACCGGTCCCCCTAGGGGGGCGGGGGGATTTTCAAGATGGCTATCTTTCGAAAGATCTCGTCAATACCTTTAAAACGAATGGTTGAACTATAAATCTGTGATAATTTAAAACAAAGTTATCGATTTTTTTTACTTTTAACAAAAAAAAAAAAAAAAAAACTTTGAAAAAAAAAATCGTTTTTTTTTTTTTTTTTTTTTTTTTTTTAACGAAATTTAATCAAACTTGGTATTTAGTTGGTCCCCGACATAAACTGGTGCTGATTACATTTGGGGATCAATAGCTCAACAGGTGGCGCTGTGATCGAATTTTTTCTAAATTTTTAACATGGCAGTACCCATACAGCACAGAATGTTTCAGTTATGATGCAAAAAGCTTACAATCTTTCAAAAACGTAACTCATTTAAATATACTCTCTGATACCTTTCTGAAACATTTGCTTTTTTTGATTTTCTATCTGTTAAGTGACTGTAACGTTTCTGTTACGTATCTGATTTTTTGTTATGATCGCGGACATTTCTACGTTTTTGAAACTAATCCGAAAGCAATCTGAATGTGTTTAAACGTTTCTGATATGTTTATGACGTTTCAATGATACATGATTGTTCCTTTTTTGGAACATTTTCTGCTGTTAAGGTACAGGACAAAATTTCGTATAAATGTACATAATGAGAGTTATTTTTAAATTGTCATTGTAAAATTAATATGAGTTATTGATAATAGTATTAGTTAACTAGGAAAAAATTTCTGTGCATGTGGGGGCATCGCTTCCTCCCCTGGGGGGAAATAACCCCCCCCCGGGGGGGGGGGTAAATTTTCAAGATGGGTATCTTTCGAAAGATCTCGTCAATACCTTTAAAACGAATGGTTAAACTATAAATCTGTGATAATTTAAAACAAAGTTATCGATTTTTTTTTACTTTTAACAAACAAAAAAAAAACAAAAAAAAAAAAAAACAAAAAAAAAAAACCTTAGAAGAAAAATCGTATTTTATTTTATTTTATTTTATTTTTTTAATATTGTTACTTGTT
>OZ005661.1:237430360-237632860 GCA_963930645.1 Salticus scenicus
GAACATGTATTACTTTTAACAAAAAAAGAACGTAGATAAAAAATCGTAATTTTTTTTTCTAATATTGTTACTGATTGAATATGTATATAGGAAAATATAGAAGAAAGTCTTGTGGGGGCCACAACATACTAGTTTATCCTGAAATAATTTAACTGACTTATTGTTTATGTAGCTAACCGATAGATGGCGCTTGCTCACTGCTGACTTATGTATTCTTTCTTTAATCCTTTCCTTGAACGGTTTAATGTTTCTTGTTTTACGTACAATTTAAATTAACTCTCACTAGTTTAAACTTTAATTAACTTTAAAATAAATTTTGACTATCTCAATTAATAATTACTCTGTGTATTTTATCGTTAACGAAAATGCTCTGAAATTCATTCGATTAAATGATTTTTGCAAAGCTTTTACTTTTTAATTTCATTTTTTGTTGGCCTTATCCTCTTCTCCAGTTTGTGTTAACTGTTTTACATGTGCCTACAATGCTTCTTTCTAGATTTTTCTCTCTGGTTTCCATGAAGATTTTATTTAATCTTTGTTTTAATTTAATATTTCATTTAATATTTCGCGTAATTTCTCATTCATTATGGTTTTGCTGCTTCGATCGGGGCTTGAAATGATATAAATTGCTATGATTAGCTATATTGTTTTACGAAATCGATGCAGCTTTCACAGCTTTATGAAGTACTAGCCCCCTGAAGAGTATCTTACTTCTAATTTTAAGCATTTTTATCCAATTGTTTCTGTGGCTAATTTTTTGTTTTCTCTGTCATTAAGTTTAATGGTCCTTTTTTATTATGTCGGCGTAAGTATTTTAAGTTATTTTTGTCTCTTATTGGTTCTTAATCTAAATCGCAACAATTTTGTGTCAGTCTTTCCTCTAAGCTAAATTCAGTTCTATATTTCTGTGTGTTGGTATTGTTTTAGATCTATTAATTGCTAAATTTTAAGATTAAATTTTATGAGGTTATCTATAATTTACACATATATATATATATATATATATATATATGTGGTAGATCGGCATCCTGTTTCTCTCCCCTTACTTGGCTTTCCCATGACTCAGAACCCTAGCTATTTGATTTCTCTTTGCCGTTCCTGAAATCCAAGGCAGTTTAGTTTCTGTTTGCTGATCATGTGACGGAGCGCCAGCGCTTGAGAGGAAATACGTGCTCATGACGTGAATGACGTCCTTCCGGAACGCGCGCCTGCTAAGAGAGCGCTGAAGGAACGACATTCAGTTTTCGACGGGGCGTTCAGATGGAACGTATTGACTGTTTTCTTTTGAGTTTTCGACGAGACTTTTGACGGAGCAATGTGCTCAATAGACTTAATGACTGTTTTTAGATTACTTCGTTTTTTCCTGTATATATGTAAATTACAATTTAATCTTTAATTAAATTTATAATTAGTAAATAAGTATTAGTTTTCTGTTTAACGCCTACAAAAGTGTGCCGTCCCACAAGTTCAGAAGTGGGATAAAGAATAAAATCTACTGGATAAAGAATAAAATCTACTGGATAAAGAATAAAATCTACTGGATAAAGAATAAAATCTACTTCATGAACGGATAGAACGCGAATTTTAATTTTAATTTAAATTTTGGATAGAACGCGAATTTTAAGATAAAGAAAGTGTGATTGAACGTTAATTTTTAGTTTAATTTAACTTAAAATTTGATTGAACAAACTATAAACTTTTTTTGCGAACTGTATTCCTAAAAATGATGATGCGTCTGGACTGATAAAAATAAGTTTATAAACTGAACTGTGTTTAAAATATAAACTGTATAAACATTTGTCGAACTGAACTTTTTTATTCTTAAACCATGATTCAACTAGTTGTGTGTGTTTTTACAAATGAGTGCCGACTACAACTGTGTGTGATAATACTTCGTGATCAACAGAAATGTTTACACCTGTGAAATCAGCTTAAACTTAAGCAACGAAGGATCTGCGAATTCTGTGATATAACCACGGATCAACGAGGGTTTTAAGGATTAAAAACAACAGCTGTTTCGGCTCTACAAAGGTACGTACACTTTATCTTCTTATAAAATGGTATCTCTAGGGGATATTCCTAAAATTGGCAATGCACTGAAGATAGAGAACTATAGTAAAATTAAAATTCTGCATCGGTTTTTATTCGATGAGATCGGCGATCGTAAGAACAGATGCAGAATAAGAAAGTTTCAAGGATTCACTTTCGCTATAGGCGACGAAAAATACCTTGAAAAGCAAAAAATAATTGATAAAAATTTTTCATTAAATGAATTGATTACTATTAGTAATGTATTAAATGTCCCTTTTGATGGGAGCAAAAATGAACTAAGAGATAGATTATTGTTACATTTGTGTGACACAGAGTTGTTGAAACAAGAATGTTCCGAGAACAATTCAGATGAGGAAGATTCGGAAAACGAATCGAACAGTGAATCCGAAAGTAGTGGCGATAATGATATTGAAAAAACTGACTCCTCTGTGCAATGCCATATCAGTAAAAATAAATGTTATGATTATTATAATGATAGTGACAATGTTATTGATGATCATAATAAGGGTAAAAAAAGTATAAATTATAGTAATAATGTGAATAATGGATCACTTGGTGCAATTTCTTTCAATGATTTTGAAAATTCTATGTTAAAATTTAGCGGCGAGCCGCATGAGAACATAATTGAATTCTTAAATGAATTTGAAGAGTTAGCTGAAATGTTTAACCTAAACGAATTACAAAAAATAATTTTCTGTAAAAGGTCTTTGAGCGGAAATGCTCTGTTATTTGTAAAATCCGAAAAAGGATTACTAAATTATAAAAAGTTAAAAAATGCATTAATCGAAGAATTCAAGATCGAAATAAATTCTGCCTCCTTACACGAAATTTTGTGTAAAAAGAAAATGAAGCCAAATGAAACAGTTATAGAGTATTTCTTTAAAATGCGCGAACTAGCAAAAAACGGGCACATTGAAGATGCCGCGTTAATGCATTACGTGATCCAAGGAATAAATGACAAAAGTGAAAACAAACTAATTCTTTATGGTGCAAAAAATATTCGTGAATTTAAAGATAAAATTAAGTTATATGAAATGTATAAAAGAGATAATGAGAAAAGTAAATTTAAATTTGATAGAATTGATAAAGTAGATTATAATGCAAAATTGAAAACTGTACAACATAATGTATATGAAAAATTTAGTCCTAGAAATGAAGTAAATAATAAATTGTGTTATAATTGTGGTGAAAAAAATCACTTATCTAGAGATTGCCCTCATAAGGCCAAAGGCCTAAAGTGTTTTACGTGCAAGCAGTACGGGCATAAAAGTTCGGAGTGTCCAGGTTCAAAACCAGAAGTTGATGCACTGTGTATTAATGTAAATCAAAATATGAGTAAAATTATACAAGTAAATGATGTAAATTTTATTGGAATTATTGACACAGGAAGTGAAGCAACATTGTTGCGTAAAAGTTCTTTTGATAGGTTGAATGTAAATAAATTAAATTTAATAAGTACCACTTTGAAGGGGATCGGAAAAAGTTCAATAAAGCCGTTAGGCTCATTCGACGCCGATCTTAAAGTTGATGATTTTAAAAATAAAACTGATATTTATGTTGTACATGATGATTTAATTCCCTATGATGTAATCCTCGGTATGAATGTATTAATGTTAAGTGAAACAACAATTAATGAAAAGGGTATTTTTGTGAAAAATAAGTGTAATTCTCTAGAGGTAAATTTAGTAACAGTACTCCCTGTAGATAAATATCAAAGTGAAATTAAAACTCCCCAACCTTGTTATGCTGTCAAAAAACCATTAGAATCTTCCGAAAAAGCCATAAGTGAAAATGACGATAAAGACGAAAACGACGAGAGTGATGACGATAAGATGCTTTCAGAGGATGATAATAGTGTGGACGATGACAGTGATGAAGAAGAGGAGCCTCGACGACAGAAACAAAACCAAACGAGCATTATCCAAATAGATGATGATAGTGATGAAGAGGAGGAGCCGCGACGAAAGGGACGAAGCCAGACGAATATTTCCCGAATGAAGTCGCCAAATCCAGAAAACACTTATTTGAAGAGAGATGAAAAACAATTCCTACTTAGAAGAATTTCACAGTTAGCCGAAGAGTTGGAAAAATTAAAAGAAAAAGTTGACGAAAATTCCAAACTCCTTAAAAGGAAGAAATCCAGAAAAAAGCCATCGACGATAGATTCCATCGAGTGTAAAAGACAGAATATGCCTAAAGAGGAGACTGCCAGTGTCAATTTCGGAAAGTTGTTCATTCCATCACTTCCACTGAAAACCACGATTGGTGAAATAGCCATATTATTTCCTAAAGCTGTGCAAATAAAATTAGAAGTTTTCCCTGCATATAAGACTGCTATCATAGACTTTTTGACCGAACGTGATGCAACAGACGCCTTAAAAGGCATTAAGACTGAAAATGATCGATTGGAGGGTCTCGAGTTCGAGTCCCAAAATAATTTTGAACCCCAAAGTAAAGATTTAAGTGCACATGATAAAAAACAACTTTCTAGAGTCAGAAAGAAAAATAGATTGAAATGCAAATTGAGTAAACAACCACCAAAAACTGGTGAACTAAGTGACCAAGTTGCCGTAAAGCCAAAACTGATGTACTTTTGTAACTGTACGACTGTAAAAATTAAAAATGATAATCTTGATGAAAAAGTTAGAAATGGATGCCATGAAGGCTCCTATTACACATCTGCAAAAGCTGAATTCCTCAAATGGGGAATAACTTAAAAACAAAAATTTTTGAAGATTTGTAAAAATTTGTAAATATTTATGTTATTATTTTGTGTTGCTTTTGTTTGTTTTTTTTTTTGTTTGTATCTTTTCAGTGTGATCGCCTGGAGGTCCAGCCGATGCAGGATGGCCGAATGTGGTAGATCGGCATCCTGTTTCTCTCCCCTTACTTGGCTTTCCCATGACTCAGAACCCTAGCTATTTGATTTCTCTTTGCCGTTCCTGAAATCCAAGGCAGTTTAGTTTCTGTTTGCTGATCATGTGACGGAGCGCCAGCGCTTGAGAGGAAATACGTGCTCATGACGTGAATGACGTCCTTCCGGAACGCGCGCCTGCTAAGAGAGCGCTGAAGGAACGACATTCAGTTTTCGACGGGGCGTTCAGATGGAACGTATTGACTGTTTTCTTTTGAGTTTTCGACGAGACTTTTGACGGAGCAATGTGCTAAATAGACTTAATGACTGTTTTTAGATTACTTCGTTTTTTCCTGTATATATGTAAATTACAATTTAATCTTTAATTAAATTTATAATTAGTAAATAAGTATTAGTTTTCTGTTTAACGCCTACAAAAGTGTGCCGTCCCACATATATATATATCTTTTGTGCGTGTGTATTTCACTGAACTCCTCCTAAACGGCTAGACCGAGTTTAATGAAATTTTTTCTGTGTCTTCACGTGGATTCGAGAATGGTTTAGATTTACAATTCAGTTCAATCGGATAATTGGATCAAAAGATATTAAATAAAAACTCCATTTTAACTTTCAAATGATTAAAAAGAAAAATATATTTGATGCCAAAATAAACAAAATTCACGTTCATTTATTTTTTTCCGGAAATAAAATATTTTTAATTTCGCGTGATAAATAATAAAAATTAGAAAAAAAAAAAATAAATATACTATGAAAATATTCGTGTGTAAATAAATATTTTCATAGAGATACTTGGTATTAGCTCAAAAATTTATTTAATTTAGTAGTACTTTTCTTTTCCACAGTAAAACAAAATTTTTCGTTTTAATTGATACTTTATATGTAACTTATAAAGGTTCTTTTATGTTTTCACCTTAATTGTAAATAGTAATAATTTCGAATTTATTAGAATTTTTTATTTTTATTTTGTATATATCATAAAACAGTTTTTTTTTTTTTTTTTTTTGTATGGAACATCTTTAGTTTGGAAAAATTTGAAATTTGGCACCGAAGTAGTACGGACGTTTCTCACCAAGATCGTCAGTTACGCAATTGCGATAGCCATGTTAATTTATCGCAAAAATGGCCAAAAATATTTAAAGTTGACAAGGGGAGGGGGAGGTCAATACTAAAGCTGTGTCTTTGTATTTATCTTCATATATATATTTCTTTTGTGCGTGTGTATGTCACTGAACTCCTCCTAAACGGCTGGACCGAGTTTAATGAAATTTTTTGTGTGTCTTCAGGTGGATTCGAGAATGGTTTAGATTCACAATTCAGTCCAATTTAAATTGTTTATTTAATTAATTTATCCCTTGTAAATTGTTGTTGATTTTGGAATGTTGGATCCGGCAGACTGCGCTACGATCGTAGTATCGAATATTCAATAATACGCAAGCGAAGTGATGACGTCACTGGCCGTCCGTGAATGCAAGAAAAATATTTCCTATGTTAATCGCCCATTGGATTTTTTGTAAAAAATTACTAAAAATCGAGGAAAATTATTTCCCGATTTTAATCCCCATATTTGGGTATAGATATGTATTAGTATTAGTTATCATGTGCATGCGTTAGATTGAGTTGTTTTTGCTGTAAAATTGATAAAATTTGAATTTTTAATCTCAAAACTCTGTCATCCTTGGCGGGAAAAAAAAAAAAAATATCGCCATATCATCTGGCGAACATATTTAATTTCTTTCAAAAATAATGGTTATTTCAACAACATATATTAATGAATAATATGAAACAATTTCGTACAATACATATTACGAAAATATACATCTGGCATGTATATTTTCGTATTACGTTTTTGATCGCCAAATACAAAAAACGACAAGGAAGACAGAGTTTTGAAATTTAAAATTAAAATTTTGTCAATTTGAGAGCAAAATAACTCAATCTAACACATGCATACGATAACTAATACATATCTATACCCAAATACGGGGATTAAAATAGAGAAATAATTTTCCTCGATTTTTAATATTTTTTTTATAAAAAATCCAATGGGAGATTAACATAGGAAATCTTTTTTATGCGTCCACTGACGGTCAGTGACGTCACACTTCGCTTGCGTATATTCTATTGTAATTCCAGTTTGTCCCGACAGTTGGTGCTGCGATCAAATCCAGGAAAATATTTTGTAACTTCGTGTTATTATTGTTATACAAAAAATTGTGTCCTAATTGAAACATTACATCAAGATGTAATTAGTGTTTGAAGAGTTTTGAAGTGTGCATAAAAAACTATACATTTTGCAAATTTGGTGCGGAATTGGAGTGAGTATTTTATATAATTTTCTATCAAATTTACACGCGCGTTGATTAACAACCACCTTAACCTACAAATTTGTTTGTGTAGCTAATTTATTATATTTTATTTATTTATTTTTTGTATGGAACACTTTTAGTATCGGATCCCTTTGGTAAAATTTGAAATTTGGCACCGAAGTAGCTCGGACGCTTCTCGCCAAGATATTTAGTTCCACAATTGAGATAGCCATTTCAATTCATCGCAAAAATGGCTTAAAATATTTAAAGTCACCAAAGGGGTCCCATACTTTTGTGCGTGTGTATGTCACTGATATTTTATATATTTATTTTTTGTATGGAAAATTTGGCACCGAGGTAGCTCGGACGCTTCTCGCCAAGATCTTTAGTTCCACAATTGAGATAGCCATTTCAATTCATCGCAAAAATAGCTCAAAATATTTAAAGTCACCAATGGGGTCCCATACTTTTGTGCGTGTGTATGTCACTGATATTTTATTTATTTATTTTTTGTATGGAACACCTTTAGTATCGGATCCCTTTGGAAAAATTTGAAATTTGGCACCGAAGTAGCTCGGACGCTTCTCGCCAAGATCTTTAGTTCCACAATTGAGATAGCCATTTCAATTCATCGCAAAAATGGCTTAAAATATTTAAAGTCACCATAGGGGTCATAATTTGTGGCTTAGATTTAGAAAATCCGTGCTTTTCTCACGGCCAATTATATGTTGCGTGTTCCAGGGTTGGAAAACCTTCGAATTTGTTGGTGTATACTCCCCAAAGATTAACCAAAAATATTGTACATCCAATGGCATTACGGTAAATTAAGTTTTTGTAGATTAAAAAAATATACCTGTTATAAAATAAATTGAGTTTCAACTTTTTCACCTTTAATTAAAACGAGTTTAAGTTTTATTTAATACGAACTCTACATTTCACTTCGCTCATACTATACACATACTCAACTCACATGCATCGATTGATTGAATTGTGATAAATGTACATGTAATGATGTTAGATATTGTAATAACTTTTTGATAAAAATTTTCATCAAATCGGTCCAGATTGTTACAGCTTATTCGGAAAAGACGGAATTTTTATGTGAAATTTGTTGCTATCAGAGATTCTCTCATAAATTGAAATATTTGCCGTTTGAAATAAAATTTTGTGCTGTTCGACATTCAGCGGAGGTTTTAAATAACAAGTAGAAAGTAGAAAGTACCAACTAGCAAGAAGCAAGTAGCGAAAATTTCGGTAATTATGTCTTTTACGTTATAATCGGAATTCACAGTCACCGTTCACAGCGCTCCATACCTGTTTCACTTATATACCACATCCTTACACACTTACAATAAGTTAGTTATTTTTTTCTAGCAAAATATTCTCTAGAAATAATTTATGTGACAAAACAACGTTTGTCGGGTCAGCTAGTATATATATATATATATATATATATATATATATATATATAAATTACGTTCATATCAGTATTTAGTGATGTCTAAAGATTTTAAACTGTACCTACCAGAACTTTTGACCACACACGTAATGTGTTCGAATTCTCTTGGATGTGACTGTACATGAACTATTTGTTGAATTTTAACAAAAGGTTTCAAATAGCATCTAAATAGGATACGAATTTAGAATTTCGAGTTTGGACTTACTGTTAATATTTGTTTTATAACTATGCTGATAATAAACAAACATGCACACACACACCAATTGCTAAAGCCTGATTTTTGGATTCAATGAACCTCAAAACATACAAATGTATCAAAATCTCAGTTTCGAAAATTTGACCTAAAAACAATACTTCCTTAACCATATAAGGCTAAGAGAAATTAATTAGTAAGTTTTTGAGGTTTAGAGGAAAAGTGTAATAAACGTAGAATACTATATCAAAGCATAACTGCCAAGTGTTACAAATTTCGATACGAGTATTTTTATAATTTTTTTTAAATGAATTTTTGTATACTGGCATCCAAAAAAACGGAACACTTTACAGTCACGTAAAAACCATACAGATTTCATTGGAAAATGTCTCCATATTGAAAACGGCATTTTTTTTTTTTTTTTTTTTTTTTGGGGGGGGGGGGGATAAAGAAATAAAAAATTCTGACACTACTGACAATGACAACAGAACAGTTAAATTATAAACAATTATAATGACAAGAAAGTGGGAATAAATATCTCCAAATTATATAAATGTAAGTTTTTGTGAAATTTCAGCGAAATTGATCAAGCCCAGAAGAGTTAAAAAAAAAAAAAAAAATCTAGCACTGTAATAAGAACCCGCATACCTGTTTCAGATAAGATCAATTAGTAAACAATTAAAATACTACTTTATTAACTATATTTTGGCGACGGATTAAATACCTTTTCTACCTCAGTTGAATCGTCGCAGTGAAAGTAAATACTGTGAAATTGGAAATAAAGAAGCAGTTCATTCACTTCAAGTAGGGTCAGCCTTGGCGACAATCGTAGTGACTTTGCGATAGATTTGGTGAAAAATGGTAGTTTAGGGTTCGCGAAGTTTCGAGACTCAACGGTGAGTAGGAGCCGAGATCTTGAACTTTTAATTGGATTCTAGCGCAGAACCATTACTTAAATCTATCAAGGTAAAAATAGAAGCAACTTAAAATATGAATATTAGTGTTGTTCAAAAGTCTATTCTGAGCGATTTCACTTTTGAGAGCAGGTGATTGATCTTTGTTCGTGAATCAGAGAAATTCCTGATCTATGGAGTATTTACTTGCTCATTTATTTAATTGTGGAACAAGTGGCTGTTTTCTTGGAATGTTTCCAGAACGAATAGGGACTTTTGTGATACAAGCGACAGTTTTATTGGACTACTTCCAGAATATTCCTTGAATTATCGGACAGTTTCCAGAACTTTCGTCGAATAGTGACTTTTGTGATACAAGCGGCAGCTTTATTGGACTAATTCAAGTAAATTCCTTGAATTGACAATATAATTGGACTATTTCAAGAATATTACTTGAAATGAAAATTTTCCCCACTGATTCGAGAAGTTATGCTGAATAAAGTGCATTCATCGACTAGAACTTTTCTGTTCTATACGAACTACTTTCTTCACATAAGAAAGTCGACAATTTTTTCTTAGCAATATTTTTCGTTAGTATGTATCTATACATTTACTAAAAATATAGAATATTTATACTATTATCTATATATTAATAGGCAAGCATAAAATTTGTTGTCCCTTTTTAACATATTAATTATGGGAGTAGAGGGTTGAAAATGGTATCATTCGAAAGGTATAGTTAGCCGGAAGGTGCGAATACAAATATTATTTTCTTACGATGTCAAGAAGGTATTTAAAAATACGTTTATTTTTTATGCATTTTCCCCCATTTTTCCCTTTTATACACGTATTGCTTTACATTAAAAAATACCTAAAAGTAGAAAGTTGTTAAATCTGGCAATTTCATAAAGCTCAAATAAAACCATAGACACAGTAATTTCTATAATGTAGCATCACCATACGCAAGCGAAGTGATGACGTCACTGTCTGTCCATGGAGCCATGAAAAAGATTTTCTGTGTTAATCGAGTTATTTTTTCTGTAAAATTGATAAAATTTTAATTTAAAATCACAAAACTCCAGAAAAAAAATGGCAAACTTCCAGTTTGGAATGTAAACATAAACATTTCATTTCAAAGGGTGATATTTAAACAATAAATATTCAACTAATATACTAAATAAAAGGAAAATGGATTTGTTACTAACTGCTGCATGTATAAGTAAACGATACGGAAAAAATTCCGATTTCCGTTTTTTGCTGAATTTACATGTTTTGAGCTTTCTTTACGTTTTAATTAACTGAAATTGGCTACTTAGTTTTAAAAAAGTGTCTTTATTGCTAGCTTTTGTGGGTAGAAGAAGCAAGTAGAAGATACATAAAAACTTTTGATTTCCGGTTTTCGATTAATTTACACGTTTTGAGATTTCCTTGCATTTTAATTAAGTGAAATTGACTACTTATTTTTATTTTTTTAAATATGGATTTATTATTCTTTCCTCTGCATATATAAGTAGAAAAAATAAGATTCAGAAAAGTTTTAGATTTTCGGTTTTCGATAAAGTTACACGTTTTGAAATTTCCCGATCTCAATTCGACCATTTTTGAAAAATATCTTTTTTTTTTTTATTATTCAAACACTGTACTTTATGAACCAATCGAATTAATTTAACAGAATTTGATACTTGGTAGGGCCTTGGTTTGGCATGGTACCTATTAGCTTCTCGGCTGTATCACACAACAAGGGGCGTTTTCACGTTGCGATTTTCTCTCATTTCAGGAAAGGCTAACATCTACAGAGAGAAATAGTTATATTAAGTAAAACTCTGCTGACTCAGTTAGAGTGAATATCGACAAACAATTGCCGCAGCTGTATTAGAATTGCATTCCGTTTAGAACAAGTCAATAACTTTGCTTTGCCTCGCTTTGCAAAAAAAATGGTCGAGTTTCGACCACTGCGGGCGATACTAGTGCACATAAATAAGAGAAAAAATATATATTAACTACTTTTTCTAATAATAAAGTACATTGTTTTTTCAAATCTCCATTTTTTTTTTCCTCAATGTATCCAATAATTTGAAAATGAATTGTTACTTTTAACAAATGTAGAATAATTTTAGATATCACAATACTTTTAATCCCACAAAAGTTGTTTCATATTTGACTATCATTTTTCTAGGTAATTGAATTTACATAACAATGCATTTTGAAGATATCCTGAAAGAGGTTGGGGGTTTTGGATTTTTCCAAAAGATCCTTGTTTTCGTTTTCCTTATTCCAACATTTATTGTGATACCAATGCGTGCAATGAGTCTCATATTTATGTCCAATACACCTGAACACTGGTGTTATGTTCCAGAAGTAGCCAATTCAAACCTTTCATTGGACGTGCAGAAAGAACTCATCAGGCCACTTCAAGATCAATCTTGTTTAATGTATGACGTCAACTACTCTCAAGTCCGGGAATTTGAGAGCAGTGGGTCTATTCTGGCCTGTTCGCTTCGTTATATTCCTTCGGAATTCAACGATCTTCGGAATATAACGATAATTTGGTATTCTGGGCTGTTGCGATCGAAATTTTAGCGATATTTATCTTCGTTATTTTTCGAGAGCTCTAAGGCTGTCGTTGAGTGGCTCTTGTATTCGTTACAATATGGCGCGCCCTTTTGGTATGATAAAGGTGTTTAATCATTCTTTATTTGTTTGTTTGCTTTTTAAAGAAATAGTTATGATTTATGAAATAAGGAAACTTGGTTAAAGAAATGTTATCAAAGCTTAAAATACATAGAATGTAAATAAAAATTAATCACTTTTTCTCACACATATTCCTAAAGATTCAAAATAATAGATTTAGTTTATTTACATGGTATGTACTCATGTTTTAATTATTTTTTCCAAAAATTAATTTTGAAATATAGTACAATGCATCTTTATTATGCTATTTATTTAAAGTAAACTTTTTTAATCACACGCAAATTTAAATAAAGTGAAAAGGGAATAAAATACAAACTTTATTATTTTAAAATTATGAAAATTTCAACTGTAGTTGAGAACCTATTATTTATTATATATATATATATATATATATATATATATATATATATATATAAGTTATTGTTTTGAATGACTCTAAACGATTCCATACATAATTTAATTTTTTGATGTAATGTTTATTATTTAAATTTATGATTTAATGTAATATTTTGGGTATAGTAAATCTTCTAAACAATTTTAAAGCTTAATATTTTTTTAAAAGCAATGAATTATTCATCATATACATTTATGTAAAAAATTTAGTAACGCACTTTTCATATAAATTTAGAAATAATTTTCTAGAAATCAATATACAGATTAAATCAAACTTCTATATACCTTTTTTTTTTTTTTTTGGTTAAACAGTTAAAAAGTTATAACATTATTTAAAAACAATTCACATTAAATTTAATAAAATCAAACAATTTTTATGATATTTATATAAAACAATCATTGAATATTTTTTATCATCTCAACTGACAAAGACTTTATAAGTTTTAACTTCAATTATTCAAGTAAAAATAAATTTATAAATAAAGAAAAATATTTTTATGTTTTACTCACTAAATTGGCATTGCAGTTTATTTAATTTTACTTAAATATATCTAAATATCAAATATTTCAATTGCACTTAAACGAAAAATTATTTCAAACAAGAAAGAAATTAAAAACACAAATATTCAAACTTAAAAATATATTCGCAATATATTCGCTCATTATTAAAAGAATTCTCTAATACGGATGTGTTAACAGAAATTTGCGTGTGATTAAAAAAGTTTACTTTAAATAAATAACATAATAAAGATGCATTGTACTATATTTCAAAATTAATTTTTGGAAAAAATAATTAAAACATAAGTACATACCATGTAAGTAAACTAAATCTATTATTTTGAATCTTTAAGAAGTGATAAGAAAATACTTCCTCTATTTTGCCGAGTAAATAATTTATATCGAGTAGCTGATTTCATTGTAACAGCCAGTCTAACATAAAACTTGGCTATTTTAAATTTCTTTTTCATCTAGCCGACACAATTAAATTGAACTGGAAAACTGCTCTGCTACAACACATAAAATAATCCACACTGTGCCTTTGCTTTTTAATTTTCATTTTCACAACAAACAAATTAACAAACAATCTATATTTAACATGGCGACCATCGTCTGCTACTCGCTTGTAATCATAATTAAACAAAACACGTGCTTCGTCCTGATTGGATGAAAGAGTTAACCTCGAAAGCAGTTTCCCCCATTCTCGTTTGATTATAACGTTCGGAAGGCAGAATCGCTCTATCCCTGAATATCGTTATGAAAGATATTTCGATCGAAAAAATAACGATCGCTTTGTCTTTTTAACGAAAAGGCCAGAATAGACCCACAGATCCTTCGTGGCCAACAAAACATTGCACTAATGGGTGGCAATACAGCATAGATAATTACGAAGCAACAGCTGTTACACGAGTAAATATGATTTTTTTTATGTTAAATGTTATCTTAAACCGTAGTTCCCAACAGTTACGATTTTTTTGACACAGTTTTTATCCATGGTTGTAGGTAGGTAGATAATTAAGTAGGTTGTGTTTGACGTCGCACCATTACTGCTCTATGGATAATTGACGACGGTCTGGGACGCACCCCTACGGATGTTCCCGAGACATGCCACCACAATTTTGGTCCTACACGAAGGGGATGGTTCCCCGCTCCAGTGGCCCACAGAGGTATAATTTTGATGGGAACATGGAGGATATTGCGGCCACGACATATTTTACGTGCATCAGCCACCATTAGTGAACACAACGGTTCTTGGCCGGCTCGAGAACCGAACCCGCAATCTTCCAATTACGAAGGGGTACCTCGGTCCGGATCTAAGGTTGTAAAAAAGAAAAAGGGTCATATACTAAAGCTGTAATGCAAAATGGTCTAGATATTATGAATGTCTTTCTATTAAAAATGCATATAAATATTATATACTTCAATTTGACATTGAATACGAGGATTTCCATAATAATTTTCTGCTTTTGTCTTGTAATATGCACTATTAATATTCCTTTTCAGTGAAAGAAAACAGGGAATAGGCGGACAGAGCTCTGCATGTGTTAATAAGTAAAGTGAGTCGGAGGGGGGGGGGGCGAAGCCTCCCTCGGAGGTTTGTGAGCGGAGCGAGCAGGGGCAGAGTCCCCTAGTCTATATAAAATAAAGTACACTTAATATTGTTTTGTTAAATAAATCCTTGTCGAATCATGTTCTTAAACTGACTAAAAACATGTCTCCACAAGAATTTATTTAACAAAGCAGTATTAAGTGTACTTTTTTTTATATAGGAATTATTGCTAGCGCTGGAATAATTTTGCTGCCGACTGTATGCTCCCTTCTGCCGATTACACTAGTACAAATTAAAAGTATTCCTACTTACAAGGAAACATTCAAAAGTTGTCGTCTTCAGAAACTATTGAAAAAAATATATGTTATTCTATTCTTCCTAAAACACCAGAAAGTGAAAAAATTATCGGCTGAAATGAATTACAGCGATCACAAAAAATTATCAAAATTAAGCCTATTTGGCGATGTCACATTGTTAGGCGATTGATTTTGAGTACTTGGCGGAGAAACAAAACACGGTTCTGTTCGTACACGGCAATCTCGGTGCTAGCGAACTGAACGCCTAACAGCGCTAAATCACCAAATATGCTTAATTTTGATAATTTTTTGTGGTCGCTGTAATTCATTTCAGCCAATAATTTTTTCACTTCCTGGTGTTTTATGAAGAGTAGAATCACACATATTTTTTCAATATTTTTTTGAAGACGACACCTTTTGAATGTTTCCTTGTTAGTAATAACTGTGTCTTTTCAGAAACTGGGAGAAAAAATACAGAAACAGAAGATAGGCGAAGAAAAACACTCTCCGTTGGATATATTTAAATATCCTACTTTGAGAAAAAGATTTTTCTCGTCACTATTTGCTGGTGAGTAGGACATTTTTTTCTTTTTCTTTTCTTTTCTTTTCTTTTTTTTTTTTTTTTTTTTTTTTTTTTTCTTCTGTGGCCTAAATCTGTTTCTATAAACGAAAATTTCATATTGCAACAGAATTTAATGTCGCACATTTTTGCACTTTGACAGATTAAATTTGTTTCTTTTCTATCACATACTTGCCAACATTCTCATTAATATTCCGTAGTATTCCGTTAGTACCGCCCCTTTTTCTATACCACTTTATTTTTAGAGTAAATTTTTCCAAATTCAATTACGATTGAATAAGAAGAAAAATACCCCAAAAAAAAATGTCTGGTTTGGAAAAAAAGGCGAAGACTACAGGACTATGGAATATTAATTAGAATGTTGGCAAGTATGCTATCATGCTATGTAATATTTACAATTTATTCCATAGTACTGTTAGCCCCGCCCTTTATTCGCACCAGTATGATTTTAGAGAATTTTTCTCGAACATTTAATTACGATAACATCAGAAGAAATGTGCTTTTAAAATATACTGGTGTGAAAAAAGGGCGGGGCTAACACTACTCCGGAATAAAGTGAAAATGTTAAGATATGCTATAACTAGGGTCCAGACTGGCTTTATTAAGCTTTTTGTCATGTTTTAAATAGTATTAATTGTTAGTCCAGATAAGTAATTTGGGGGAAGCACTGATTACGCAAATCATAAAATATATGTTCAGAATGAAAGATTAAAACGAATTTAGATTAAACTAACTTTATATATATTAAAAATAAATAAATTAAATTAAATAAACACGGTATTAATCCTTTGCCAGTTCTATCTAAACAGTACTAAAACCTTTAAAACATTGAAATCTCATCAAAGCCCACCTATTTAAATATATCTATATCTATATCATTATATAAAGCGCAAAAAATTGTTTGTTTGTGGAGGGTAATCTCTGAAACTACTGAACCGATTTAAAAACTTCTTTCACTGACCGAAAGCTACAGTATGCCATATTGTTATAGACTATATTTAATTTTGATAAAATAAATTTTAGTTTAAAATCTGAGCATTTTAATTAAAATCCCCATAGAAGCCGTAATAGAAATGGAAATAATCTAATATTAAAAAAATTAGCTGCTGCCAACATAAAAGAAACATTTACATATTCATTTCGTTTTTAAAATATCTTGACGTGAAAAGAAAAGAAATATATTTGCACGTGCATTAAATTGAAATTCATATAAAGCTTTTTTAATTGTTAAACTTACACGTTAAATCTGACGTCATTATAGAATTAAAAGTGTTTATTTTTCTAATAATTTAATTTGATATGATATGATATAATATAATGATCTAAGCATCAATGTTTAAACCACGGAGTCTTTATTACTCCGTAGTTTAAACTGATGTGTGTAATCGTGTAATCGAAAGTGGAATTTAAAAATAAATAAATAAATAAAATAAAATAAAATAAGAAATTCTATTTTATAATATTATTTATTTTAATTTATAATTCTTGCCAAAAAGATTTACGAATTAATTTATTTTTAGACATATAATAAAATATATTTTCACGCGAACAATAATATAAAAAGTGAACTGGATTTTTTGCAAAAAAATAATAAAGATCGAGGAAAATTATTTCCCCATTTTAATCCCCATATTTGGATATAGATATGTATTAGTTATCACGTGCATCCGTTAGATTAAATTGTTTTTGTTGAAAAATTGATAAAATTGGAATTTTAAATTTCAAAACTCTAGAAAAAAAAAGGCAAATTTCCATATTCGATTGAAAACATAAACATTTCTTTTCAAAGGATGATATTTACACAATAAACATCCAACTAATAAACTTAAACTAATTAAAAGGGAAAGGATAAATATTCTATCATAATTTGAAGTCAAATTTGTTTTCAAATGTTTAAATAAAGTATCTGATATAATATACTAATATGTTGCAGCGGAATAGATTTGATATCCGTCATCCTTGGCAGAAAAAAAAAATATCGCCAAATTATCTGGCGAATATAATTTAATTCCTTTCAAAAATCATGGTTATTTTAAAAACTTACATTAAGAGTGTAACGAATAATATGAAACAATATTTCGTACAATACATATTACGAAAATATACATCTGGCATGTATATTTTCGTATTACGTTTTTGATCGCCAAATACAAAAAACGCCAAGGGTGACAGTTTTGAAATTTAAAATTAAAATTTTGTCAATTTGACAGCAAAATAACTCAATCTAACGCATGCATACAATAACTAATACATATCTATACCCAAATATGAGGATTAAAATCGGGAAATAATTCTTCTAGAATTTTAATAAAAAAAAAAAAAAAAAAAAAAAAAAAATCCAATGAGCGATTAACATGGAAAATCTTTTTCTTGCATCCACGGGCGGTTAGTGATGTCACACTTCGCTTGCGTATTGAGATGTTTAAATTTATTTGGCGACTATTTTTAGCAACTAACAGTTATGGCAAGTAGCTCAATATACATAGCGCATACAGCCATTACTGAAATGTAAATAGCATTTAATTATTTGAGTTACATTATGTTGATTAGAAACCTATTTAATATACCTATGCTCTATAGCTATACTAATATAAAAAGAAGAAAGGTTTATATGCATATGTAGAGAACGATCGCTAGAACTAAAAAGCAGATTGCTTTTTTTTTTTTTTTTTTTTTTTCTTTCAATAATCAAAAGTTACACTGTCTCTCTCTAAGTGTTAGAAGCTATAATAAATTTTGGTAAAATAAATTTTTAATTAAAAGTTTCAATATTTTAATTGAAAACAAAGCATAGATTTGATATCTATCGTCATTGGCGATTTTTGTATTTGGCGATCGAAAACGTAATACGAAAATCTGTATATTATCGTAGTAAATACGAGATGTATGTGTTTAATGCAATTACCCTACTACCGTAGGTAGTGGAAGTATTGTATAGGTTTTGGCAATTGGTCAGTGTGTGTGTATATGTGCACGTGTGTGTGTAATCTTCTGGCTGTCGTATCTCCAAAACTAATAAAAATAGAACTACTAAACTTCACAAGTGATTCAGGTCTGGTGTACAGATAAATTTTCCAAATTTTCGTGAAAATTGAAAAACCGGAATTGGGTCATCGAAAACCAGAAATGGGACCGTAAGCCCATATTCAAAAACACCTCTAATGATTTCTTCAAAGTTGCTATGTAAATAATATATTAGATGCCCTTTCGATTGAAAAGTTGCTTAGTTCAGGAAAATTGATAGGCGTCCTCTATAAACAGCTCAATTTCAGACTTCGCAAGTGCGTTCCTTTAAAAACGCCTGTACGGATTTTTTTCAAACTCGCCATGTTAACTTCCTATTAAATATCCTTTTGTATGTAATTATTGTTTTTAGGTCAATAATTGAGTATGCTAAGTTTTGGTAAAAGTTGGTATCTCAAAAACGGCTCTAACGTATTCTTGAAAATTTTTTCTTAATCCAATTTAGATAACCTTTCTCAAGTATTACGTGCTTATTACAGGAATATTTACGGTCATCCTGATTAGGTAGTTCAGTTTTAGATCTCGGAAATTCGTGTTTAAAAAAATAACTATCTATTTGTTTTCCCCTTATTTTTTAACTCGCTATGCAAACTCTGTTGTATGTGTCTTTATACGTGTATCAAGTTTCTCTTACTCGAAAATCTCAAAAAATGCAAGTAATATCTCCAAAAAATTGTATATATTACGTGTAATAGTGGGTAATGGAAGTCGTGTGGTTGTTTCACACCAGATTCTGTAATAGTATATATTGTACGAATATTGTTTCATATTATTGATTTCTCCTTTAATATACATTATTAAAATAATAATCAATTATGGAAAAAATTAAATATATTTGCGAAATGAACAAATAAATAATAATTAAAGCTATTATGACGTCAATTTTATCAAAAACATTTTCATGTCATAGGTTTATTTTTCAATATTTTTTATTCATGAGTAAAGAAATGTTTCTTTTTATGAAATAAATAAATAAATAAATAAATAGCATTAAGTAAAAATTGCCAACATTTAACAACTAATTAAAAAAAATAATTGTAAAATTATATTTTGATTTTCCAGTTAATAATATTGCCTGACTATAACATATAAACAGATATATTTCTTGATTTTTTACATATCAATCCATCTTTAACTAAAATTTGTTCATCAGTGCGAAGCCGGACGGGTCAGCTAGTCATTATATAAAGTGCAAAAAATTGTATGTTTGTGGAGGGTAATCTCTGAAACTACTGAACCGATTTAAAAAATTCTTTCACTGATCAAAAGCTACACTATCCCTGATTGTTATAGGCTATATTAAATGTTGATAAAATAAATTTTAGTTTAAAATCTGAGCATTTTAATTAAAATCCCCATAAAAGGCATAATAGAAATGGAAATAATGAAATATTAAAAAAATTAGCTGCTGCCAACATAAAAGAAACATTTAGTACATGTTCATTTTGTTTTCAAAATATCTTGACATGAAAAGAAAAGAAATATATTCGCACGTGAATTAAATTTAAATTCATATAAAGCTTTGCGAAATGTTAAATTTACACTTTAAATCTGACGTCATTATAGCGTTAAAAGTGTTTATTTTTCTGATAATATAACTTAATATGATATGATATGATATAATGATCTAAGCATTAATGTCTAAACTGACGTGCGTAAACGAAATTGGAATTTAAAAATAAATAAAATAAAATTAGAAATTCTGACTTCTAAATTTTATTAAATTATTTATTTTGATTTATAATTGTTGCCAAAAAAATTTACGAGTTAATTTATTTTTCGACTTTTAATAAAATATATTTTCACGCGAATACGCAAGCGAAGTGATGACGTCACTGGCCGTTCGTGGATGCAAGAAAAATATTTCCTATGTTAAACGCCCATTGGATTTTTTGTAAAAAATTATTAAAAATCGAAGAAAATTATTTCCCGGTGCATGCGGTAGATTAAGTTGTTTTTGTTGTAAAATTGATAAATCTTGAATTTTAAATTTCAAACTCTAAGGAAAAAAATGGCAAACTTCCATATTCGATAAATAGATTTTAAAACTTTTGCTTTTGCCTCCAAGGCAGCAGTACGTGTTTTTGTGCACCTGATGAAGAAAGGCTAAGTCCTTTCGAAACCGGTTGTGCTAGCTTAAAATTTATGGTGTGTAAAGAAGTTTTAAAATCTATTTATCGATTGTACGCCAGTTTTTGAATTTAGTTTAGTTCCATATTCGGTTGAAAACATAAACATTTCATTTCAGAGGATGATATTTACACAATAAATATCCAACTAATATACTAATTAAAAGGAAAATGATAAATATTCTATCATAATTTGAAGTCAAATTTGTTTTCAAATGTCTAAATAAAATATCTGATATAAGATACTAATATGTTGCAGCGGAATAGATTTGATATCGGTCATCCTTGGCAGAAAAAAAAATATATTGCCAAATTATCTGGCGAGCGTAATTTAATTTATTTCAAAAATCATGGTTATTTTAACAACTTATATTAAGAGAGTAATGAATAATATGAAACAACATTTCGTACAGACATTACAAAAATGTACATCTGGCACGTATATTTTCGTATGACGTTTTTGATCGCCAAATACAAAAGCGCCAAGGACAACAGAGTTTTTAAATTTAAAATTAAAATTTTGTCAATTTGACAGCAAAATAACTCAATCTAACACATGCACATGATAACTAATACATATATATATACCCAAATACGGGGATGAAAATCGGGAAATAATTTTCCTCGATTTTTAATAAATTTTACAAAAAATCCAATGAGAAATCATTTTCTTGCATCCATGGACGGTCTGTGACGTCACTGTTCACTTGCGTATAATAATATAAAAAGTGAATTAAAAAAATACCATCTGCATTTCATTATGCATTTTTTAAAAGAATAATTGAGAAGGTTAAATTTATTTGACGACTATTTTTAGCAACTAACAGTTATGACAAGTAGCTCAATAGACATAGCTCATACAACCATTACTGAAATGCAAATAGCATTTAATTATTTGAGTTACATTATGATGATTAGAAACCTATTTAATCTAGCTATGCTCTATCTATACTAATATATAAAGAGGAAAGGTTTATGTATATATGTAGATAACGATCGTTAGAACTAAAAAGCCGATTTTTTTTTCTTTCTTTCAAGTAATCAAAGGTTACACTGTCTCTAAGTGCTAGAGTCTATAATAAATTTTGGTAAAATAAATTTTTAATTCAAATTTTCAATATTTTAATTGAAAACAAAGCATAAATTTGATATCTGTCGTCCTTGGCGATTTTTGTGTTTGGCGATCGAAAGCGCAATACGAAAATCTGTATATTTTCGTATTAAATACGAGATCTATGTTTTTACTTCAATTATCCCACCACCGTAGGTAGTGGAAGTATTATATTCGGTCCAAAAATTTAATATAGAGTTTCACCTGATTTACACGTTTTAAGGCCTCCTGAGTCCAAAAAAGTAGTTTTTGGCAATGGGTCATTGTGTGTGTATGTGTGTACATATGTGTGGAATCTTCTGGCTGTCATATCTCCGAAACTAATAAAGATAGAACTACGAAACTTCACAATTGATTCTGGTCTGGAGTACAGATAAATTTTCCAAATTTTCGTAAAACTTGAAAAACCAGAATTGGGTCATCGAAAACCGGAAATGGGACCGTAAGCCCTTATCACAAAAACAGCTCGAACGATTTTCTTCAAATTTGCTATATAAACAATCTATTAGATGCCCTTTTGAATGATATAGTTGGTTAGTTCTGGAAAATTGATAGACGTTCTCTATGAACAACTCAATTTCAGATGTCGCAAGTGCGTTCCTTTAAAAACGCCTGTACGGATTTTTTTCAAACTCGCCATGTTAACTTCCTATTAAATATCCTTTTGTATGTAATTATTGTTTTCCGGTCAATAACTGAGTATGCTAAGTTTTGGTAAAAGTTGGTATCTCAAAAACGGCTCTAACGTTTTCTTGAAAATTGTTTCATTAATCCAACCTAGCTAACCTTCCTCAAGTATTACGTGCTTATTACAGGAATATTAACGGTCATCCATGATTAGGTAGTTCAGTTTTAGATCTCGGAAATTCGTGTTTAAAAACAACACTTTTTTTTTTTTTTTAACTTGCTATATAAACTATGTTGTATGTGTCTATTATACGTGTATGAAGTTTCTCTTACTGGAAAATCTCAAAAAATGCATATAACATCTCCAAAAAATTGTATATAATACGTGTAATAGTGGGTAATGGAAGTCGTGTGGTTGTTTCACACCAGATTCTGTAACAGTATATATTGTACGAATATTGTTTCATATTATTGATTTCTCCCTTAATATACATTATTAAAATAACCATCAATTATGGAAAATATTAAATATATTTGCGAGATGAACAAATAAATAATAATTAAAGCTATTATGACGTCAATTGTATCAAAAACATTTTCATGTCATAGGTTTATTTTTCAATATTTTTTATTCATGAGTAAAGAAATGTTTCTTTTTATGAAATAAATAAATAAATAACGTTAGGTAAAAATTGCCAACATTTAACTACGAATAATAAAAAAAAAAAAAAAAAAAAATTCTGAAATTATATTTTGACTTTTTAGTTAATAATATTGCCTGACTATTACATATAAACTGATATCTTTCTTGATTTTTTACATGTCAATCCATCTTTAACTAAAATTTGTTCATTCGTGCGAAGCCGGACGGGTCAGCTAGTCATTATATAAAGCGCAAAAAATTGTTTGTTTGTGGAGGGTAATCTCTGAAACTACTGAACCGATTTAAAAACTTCTTATACTGACCGAAAGCTACAGTATGCCATATTGTTATAGGCTATATTTAATTTTGATAAAATAAATTTTAGTTTAAAATCTGAGCATTTTAATTAAAATCCCCATAGAAGCCGTAATAGAAATGGAAATAATGAAATATTAAAAAAATTAGCTGCTGCTAACATAAAAGAAACATTTACATATTCATTTCGTTTTTAAAATATCTTGACGTAAAAAGAAAAGAAATATATTTGCACGTGCATTAAATTGAAATTCATATAAAGCTTTTTTAATTGTTAAACTTACACGTTAAATCTGACGTCATTATAGAATTAAAAGTGTTTATTTTTCTAATAATTTAATTTGATATGATATGATATAATATCTAAGCATCAATGTTTAAACCACGGAGTCTTTATTACTCCGTGGTTTAAACTGATGTGTGTAAACGAAATTGGAATTTAAAAATAAATAAATAAATAAAATAAAATAAAATAAGAAATTCTATTTTATAATATTATTTATTTTAATTTATAATTGTTGCCAAAAAGATTTGCGAATTAATTTATTTTTAGACATATAATAAAATATATTTTCACGCGAAAAAAAAGTGAACTGGATTTTTTGTAAAAAAATAATAAAGATCGAGGAAAATTATTTCCCCATTTTAATCCCCATATTTGGATATAGATATGTATTAGTTATCATGTGCATCCGTTAGATTAAATTGTTTTTGTTGTAAAATTGATAAAATTGGAATTTTAAATTTCAAAACTCTAGAAAAAAAAATGGCAAATTTCCATATTCGATTGAAAACATAAACATTTCATTTCAAAGGATGATATTTACACAATAAACATCCAACTAATAAACTAATTAAAAGGGAAAGGATAAATATTCTATCATAATTTGAAGTCAAATTTGTTTTCAAATGTCTAAATAAAGTATCTGATATAATATACTAATATGTTGCAGCGGAATAGATTTGATATCCGTCATCCTTGGCAGAAAAAAAAAATATCGCCAAATTATCTGGCGAATATAATTTAATTCCTTTCAAAAATCATGGTTATTTTAAAAACTTACATTAAGAGTGTAACGAATAATATGAAACAATATTTCATACAATACATATTACGAAAATATACATCTGGCATGTATATTTTCGTATTACGTTTTTGATCGCCAAATACAAAAAACGCCAAGGGTGACAGTTTTGAAATTTAAAATAAAAATTTTGTCAATTTGACAGCAAAATAACTCAATCTAACGCATGCATACAATAACTAATACATATCTATACCCAAATATGAGGATTAAAATCGGGAAATAATTCTTCTAGAATTTTAATTAAAAAAAAAAAATCCAATGAGCGATTAACATGGAAAATCTTTTTCTTGCATCCACGGGCGGTCAGTGATGCCATACTTCGCTTGCGTATTGAGATGTTTAAATTTATTTGGCGACTATTTTTAGCAACTAACAGTTATGGCAAGTAGCTCAATATACATAGTGCATACAGCCATTACTGAAATGTAAATAGCATTCAATTATTTGAGTTACATTATGTTGACTGGAAACCTATTTAATATACCTATGCTCTATAGCTATACTAATATAAAAAAAAAGAAAGGTTTATATGCATATGTAGAGAACGATCGCTAGAACTAAAAAGCCGATTGCTTTTTTTTTTTTTTTCTTTCAATAATCAAAAGTTACACTGTCTCTCTCTAAGTGCTAGAAGCTATAATAAATTTTGGTAAAATAAATTTTTAATTAAAATTTTCAATATTTTAATTGAAAACAAAGCATAGATTTGATATCTATCGTCATTGGCGATTTTTGTATTTGGCGATCGAAAACGTAATACGAAAATCTGTATATTATCGTAGTAAATACGAGATGTATGTGTTTACTTCAATTACCCTACTACCGTAGGTAGTGGAAGTATTGTATAGGTTTTGGCAATTGGTCAGTGTGTGTGTATATGTGCACGTGTGTGTATAATCTTCTGGCTGTCATATCTCCAAAACTAATAAAAATAGAACTACTAAACTTCACAAGTGATTCAGGTCTGGTGTACAGATAAATTTTCCAAATTTTCGTGAAAATTGAAAAACCGGAATTGGGTCATCGAAAACCAGAAATGGGACCCTAAGCCCATATCCAAAAACATCTCTAATGATTTTCTTCAAAGTTGCTATATAAATAATATATTAGATGCCCTTTCGATTGAAAAGTTGCTTAGTTCAGGAAAATTGATAGGCGTCCTCTATAAACAGCTCAATTTCAGACTTCGCAAGTGCGTTCCTTTAAAAACGCCTGTACGGATTTTTTTCAAACTCGCCATGTTAACTTCCTATTAAATATCCTTTTGTATGTAATTATTGTTTTTAGGTCAATAATTGAGTATGTTAAGTTTTGGTAAAAGTTGGTATCTCAAAAACGGCTCTAACGTATTCTTGAAATTTTTTTCTTTAATCCAATTTAGATAACCTTTCTCAAGTATTACGTGCTTATTACAGGAATATTAACGGTCATCCTGATTAGGTAGTTCAGTTTTAGATCTCGGAAATTCGTGTTTAAAAAAATAACTATCTATTTGTTTTCCCCTTATTTTTTAACTCGCTATGCAAACTCTGTTGTATGTGTCTTTATACGTGTATCAAGTTTCTCTTACTCGAAAATCTCAAAAAATGCAAGTAATATCTCCAAAAAATTGTATATATTACGTGTAATAGTGGGTAATGGAAGTCGTGTGGTTGTTTCACACCAGATTCTGTAATAGTATATATTGTACGAATATTGTTTCATATTATTGATTTCTCCTTTAATATACATTATTAAAATAATAATCAATTATGGAAAAAATTAATATATTTGCGAAATGAAAAAATAAATAATAATTAATGACGTCAATTTTATCAAAAACATTTTCATGTCATAGGTTTATTTTTCAATATTTTTTATTCATGAGTAAAGAAATGTTTCTTTTTATGAAATAAATAAATAAATAAATAAATAGCATTAAGTAAAAATTGCCAACATTTAACAACTAATAAAAAAAAAAAAAATTGTAAAATTATATTTTGACTTTCCAGTTAATAATATTGCCTGACTATATCATATAAACTGATATATTTCTTGATTTTTTACATATCAATCCATCTTTAACTAAAATTTGTTCATCAGTGCGAAGCCGAACGGGTCAGCTAGTATATATATATATGGAATGCAAAGAAGAATAAAAATGATAAAAACAAAAACTATTATTATTAAAATTTCATTTTTTTTTAATTACAAAGTACATAACGGAAATTTTTTATTAACAGAACCTTAAATGTACATTTCACTTATTACTTTAATTATTCACTCACTCATAACTTTACATCATTAATTAATTCTTGAAATAAAAATAATAATACTTAAAATAAATTATTCTTCATCGCTTAAAGCAGAATTAAAAGATAAATTATTTCTAAAAGCTTCAAAACAGTGAAACTTATTAAAAATGGACTCGTTATAATAATAATAATAATAATAATAATAATAAAATGAGAATATTAAAGGAGAAGTACTTACATATGCACGAACAACTTTTATCTCGTAACCAAATTAATACTTTTATCACCTTATCTTGCAAATGCTAGACTTGGAAGCAGATTATCAAGGAAGACAAATTTGTTGGATTTATGCCAATTTCCTTTATGTAAAAAAAAAAAAAAAATAATAATAATAATAATAATAATCAGTATCGTTACAAGCGTTATCGAAAAAGGTTTTTTTTTAATAATTTTGAATTAGGAAATAAAAAGTGGGCGTGAAATAATATGAAATAAAAATAAGTACAAGAATAGAAGTTAATATAAACATTACTTTTAGGAATACTCAATTTCTGAGCAATTTCTCTCACCGACAATTTATTAGAAGAATAAAGAGATATAATATTTTGTCATATATTTTTTTACATCTTACACGGACGTATATCTAAAGAACAAACTTTCATTAAATTATTTATTTTAATTTATAATTGTTGCCAATAAAATTAAACTTTAAATTTTACATCTACTTTTTAAGATAGCACGCCATCGTGTATTATATAAAAATCAAATCATTAAATTCATATTTTTATTTATTTTTATTTCATATTATTGCACGCGCACTATTTATTTCCTAATTCAAAATTAATTAAAAAAACGTTTACGATATCTCTTGTAACGATACTGATTATTATTAATTTTCTTTTCTTTTTCTTTCAAAAAAAAAAAAAAAAAAAAAAAAAGGTTTTGATGAAATTCTGGCAAAAGCAGAATTTAGTTTAGGACGGAGGACTATTAGTTTTTTTTTTCTTCCCAATTATAACATCGCTATCAAATTATTCAATTATATTTTCGCTAAATTTTAGATTTCGATAAATATCCAACTATCGAAAAATGACTTCGACAAATGTCCAACTATCGAAAACGACAACGCAAAAATCCCTGTCTGTTGTGATACTAATAGGCCCTCAGTCCTAAAAAAAAGATTATAAGTGTCTTATTACATATTTTGGATCCTTTTCAACTTAAAAATCTAATGCAATACTTCAGCTATTTTCTGCTGTAAAAAAAAAAAAAAAAAAAAAAAAAATCGAGATCTGATTTTTAAAGATGCAAGCATTTTAAAATGGAATTCTATACAATCACCATAATTCTAGACTGAGCGATTTATCCTTAAAAAACAAACACTTATTTCGCCATTTTTTTTTTTTTTTTTTTTTTTTTTTTTTGTCCTTTTCTATGCTGCGACTTATATTTTTTTACAATATACAGAAGCTGAGATGAGCGATAAGGCATCAATCGTTAAACTTTCAAAATTGTATAAAATGTTTGATAACGCTACCCTGCAAAGAAAAAAAAATCGAGCTCGGATACCATTCTTGCTTATTTTTATGTAAAACGACCTCCTGAATTCAAATATGACTCCCAATTTGCCCAGTCACCCACCGTTTTCTCGGGACACTACATCCCTCCCCAAATTTTATCACTGTCCGGTAATTCTCTGGCCATGAATCTGATTTGGCGAATGAAAAAGACTTAATTTAACACTTAAAAACAAAAATATATAATGTTTAATAAATAACTTTAATAATAGATTAAAAATATATAAGAAATGTAACACATAATTTCAGTGGCAAATCCCCCTCTAAATTTTCCCCTTGCCACAATTGTGCATGTTTTAGAATTTTCCAATTCTGTAGACCCTCACTGTTAAAAAATTCTGTAAATTTAATGTCAATATTTATCCAGAGTCTCTGTAAATTCACATTAGTTCTTAGTTAAATGTGAATAATGAAGATTCTCAATCTTCATTCTGCATTTTTATCTAATTTTATTATTTAATTTTTTGATTTAAATTAAAAATCACTGTTTCTACTTTAGAAAAAGTATTCCAAGTCCGAAATATATTCTCAACAATAATTAATTAAATTAATATTAGTCAGTAACATGAATGTATAAAATGGGTTTTTTAACATCTCCGTTCCTTTTTCTCTGTAATTTTACGTAAGACTTAAGATAATAGATTACACAGAATTTCCTGTTGAAATTTTTAACAGTGCTCAGAATATATTAACAGTTAAAATAATCCTTTCGCCACCTACAAATCAAATTTATAGCCATAAAATTACCGAAAAGTGATAAAAATAGGGGGCCGTCCCTAGAAAACAGGGGGTGGTAGGGCAAAATGGGCGTCCTATTCGTATTCAGGAGGTCATTTTACATAAGAGTATGCTGAAATGGTGTCGGAGGCAATTTTCATGCCGAGCAGTGTAATAATAATAATAAGAAGAAAAACTAATTAAAACTTAAAATTATTTTAGACGTTGTCCGCCACTCCCACATCATAATGTGACCACCAGTGTTGCTAAATTTAGGGACTAAATTAGGGAAAAATTATTCAATAACCACCAATAAATTTTCATGAATGATACTTGATATACATAATAAGCAATTATTCATAACACTTAAATGTTCAATTTCATTTGGCACTTGAAAGCTTAGATAACCCTGCTTTAAACACCCTCGCAACATATGACCATAATGATCCTCTGAATAGACGAAGACCCAAAGCGGGCCTCAGTCTTAACTTCCTCCTTTAATCTTTTTTGTGTTAGCTTTTTTATTTTTTCACTTTTCTATCGCCTTCGGTCCTTTTCCTTGTGTGTCTTGTATTGTGTATTGTTTGTCCTTGTGTTATCAAAAAAAAAAAAAAAAAAAATGTGTTTTAAAATACCAAAAAAAAATTATAAAATTTGCTCTCTGAAAAATAAAAAATATCCTTACTATCCCTAAACTTTCTCCTAGTTGTGTAATGCTGTACTTAACCTTTCTAGTCATTTTTTTATAATGTGTTTCATCTTTCCATAAGCTATAAAATTCCTTTGTTATTGTTTTTTGTGCCTTTTTGTCCCCCCCCCTCTCTCCATTGCAGTGAAATTGTTGTTAGGGGCTCTCACTCCGTTAGCTTCCACTTTTAGGTAAAGGAGGATGTGTGACGCTGTCACAGGTGCCTCCCAACCATTCCATCCTAACTTCCTCTTGAATATGATTAGGCAACCGTTACAATTAAAATTCAGTGGTGCATCTGAAAAATAAAAAATATTCTTACTATCCCTAAACTTTCTCCTAGTTGTGTAATGCTGTACTAAGTTGTGTAATACTAAGTATGTGTAATACTAAGTTGTGTAATACTAAGTACTGTGTAATACTAAGTTGTGTAATCTAAGTTGTGCTGTACTAAGTTGTGCTGTACCTAGTTGTGTAATGCTGTATCGAATAAAAAATTTCTTAAATTTGCCAACACTGGAGACCACTGTCAAAATTTGTTGGCGGTCGTAGGCTGTAATATGCGGTCGCAAAGTTGTATAGCAGAATACACAGAGACAACCATTTTTTATTTATACAGGTAGTGGTTTGGGGCTCTCAAAACATTATACTGTGCACTGTGCATAAAACAACAAAATGTCTGAATCGTGATGTACACAGATCCTTCTTTATCCATTAATATTACACTGCTCGACATTAAAATTTGCTCCAACACCACTTTGACAAATTCTTATGTAAAATGACCTCCTGAATTCAAATAGGACGGCCATTTTGTCCTATAAACCACCGTTTTTTAGGGACGGCGCCTTATTTTTATAACTCTTCAGTAATTTTATGGCTATAAATTTTATTTTTAGAGGGGGGGGGGGTATTTTAACTGTTAAATATTTCCTGAGGGGTTACAGAGTTGGAAAATTCTAAAACATCAACATTTGCGACAAGGGGAAAATTTAAGGGGGTATTTGCCACTGAAATTATGTATTACATTTCTTACGTTTTTTTAATCTATTATTAATGTTATTTCTTAAACATTATATATTTTTTGTTTTTAAGTGTTAAATTACTTCTTTTTTCTTTCTCCAAATCAAATTAATGATTATAAAATTATCGAAGAGTGATAAAAATTGGGGGAGGGGGTGGTGTCCTGAGAAAACAGTGGGTGACTGGACGAAATGGGAGTCATATTCGGATTCAAGTGGTCATTTTACGTTAGAATCAACAAGAATGGTACTAGAGCTCGATATATATATATATATTTACAGCGTAGTTTAACTAGTAAAATTCTTGAGAAATTATCTTGAAACTTTGGGAGAGTAAAGAACATGTTATACCTCATTTATGTCAGCAAAAACTTTGCCCTAAATAGTAAAAGTAAAAAACTGAGCAAACATGAAAATATTTTGCATCTCCCTGTAAAAACGTAATGCTTGAAATGTGGTAAGAAATGTGTGATTAAAAGTATTTTTCTAATTGTCAGAATAGATTTTTATAAAGCTACCACTAATCTTCATTGAGATATAATGGTTTCTTTAGAAAATTGCAAAGAAAAATACCACTTTTTAAATTGTAACGCGTAGGATATTGAACCCAGTGCAAAGCCATTTTTAGGAAAACGTACAACACTAGATACAGCATACTGTAACCAGAATACAAAAATGTTAAATAGCATACGAAATATGAGAATTTTTACAAAATAATTTTTAATTACGCATGCGCAAAATTAAAAAAAAAATCATGTTGATAGTTTAATAGCAAAAGGTATTAAGCTGCTTATATGAAAACCTTAAACAAACATCGTGTAAATTCAAAAAGTTATGAATTATTGAATGATCATAATTTCAATTTTTCTCTCTCTCTCTCTCTCAAAAAAAAAAAAATGTCTTATAGGTTGCGTTGCCATCCCGCTTTCTGTCAACTGGGGAAAACTTTTTGTATGTGTCATGTTCCTCGGCTCCGAATTCCCCCCTCGAGGGGAGTAAATTTTCATGATGGGTATCTTTCAAAAGAGCTCGCCAGTACCTTTAAAACGAATGGTTGAACCATAGATCTGCGATAATTTAAAATGAAGTTATCGATTTTTTTAAATGTAATATTGACAATAAAATTGACTTTTTTTGGATATTTAGTGTTATACTACTTCTCTAATATGGAAATCATCTGCATTATCATGGAGGATAACTTTTTTAAATAATAATTTTAATAAATTATTTTTACTGAGTGAATTTGTATAGGAAAATATAGAAGAAAGTCATGTGGTGGCCACAACATACTAGTTAAAAGTGCGATAGCATCTAAACGCCTTATTCAATTGAGCTGAAAATTTATATGAATATTATAAATCACTGTTGTACTAACTATAAGCATTTTGGTGAATCTAGCATTTATAGGTTTTTTAATGGGACACAACGAAAATTCTTTATCATTATGATCTATGGGTTCAAAGTTCAGTAACGTTAAATAAAATATAGAGCAATATATGAAGAAAAATACTCAAACACTTTATTATGGTTTTATCTCTTTTGTTTTTTAACAACTCTTCTTTCTTTACTTTATCTACAAAACTGTTAATTACTCAATGTTCGGAAAGTCGAGTGGAGTCACTCCAGATTTTTTTTTTGTACTTTCTCCTTTTCCCCTTTTTATGATTAAATATTTAATAGTTAGAAAAATATAGATTAATATTGCAATTGAATACGTTCATATATACTGCATTAAATTTTGTATACTTTTTCCCTAGGAGAAAAAAATCGTTTCATCTGCCAAATATTAATTTTATTTTTTTCATTTTTCATTTTTTTTTCTTTTATGATTATAATTTTAATAATAATAATAATACAAGTTGTCACTAAACAGTGTAAGCAATCTATTAATGATGAATATTGAATGAAAGCCTTGAGAGAGGATTTAATTTTAAAAATGCATTTGTAAAACTGACTACTATGAAAAAGAATAATAACAATAATAATAAAGAGAGATAATACTTTGTCCTATATTGTCTGACATATTACATGAACACACATCTAAAACACGAACGCACGATCAATATTTGTTATGTACTTCTACAAATGACTTTTTAAAACTACTGAAATTTGATGTCCAACTTTTTTCCCCATGAAATCTAATGACGACGCTTTATCCATAGATTGAAACTAATATTCCTCTGTACTAAAAAAATAAGATTAGAAATTCTAACTTCTAAACTTCAATTAAATTATTTATTTTAATTTATAATTGTTGCCAAAAAAATTTACGAGTTAATTTATTTTTCGACAGATAATAAAATATATTTTCACGCGAATAATAATAAAAACTTTTTCGATAGTGTTTGTTTCGATACTGATTATTATTCATTTTCTTTTCTTATTGTTAAAAAAAAAAAAAAAAAAAAAAAAAAAAAGATTTTGATGAAATTCTGGCAAAAGTAGAATTTAGTTTAGAACGGAGGCCTATTAGTTTTTTTTTTTTTTTTTTTCAAATTATTCAATAATATTTTCGATAAATTTTAGATTTCGATAAATGTCCAACCATCTAAAAATGATGCCGCAAAAATCCCAGATTGAGACTAATAGTCCTCAATCCTAAAAAAAAAGACTCCAAAATTTCTGATTTTTTTTTCCGACTTACATTCGCTTTTTTCTCTTTTCTCTTCTTTTATAAAAGAAAATACTAAACATCTCATTTTGAGAAAAAGCAGTAAACAGATTTAATAAAATTTAAGTAAAAAATCATTTTTTAAAGTAAGAAGTTTTTTATTGTGAAGCCCTAAAAAACATAAAATAAAATGTATTCTGGCAAAGACATGCTACAAAAAAATGAAAGTTTCAACACTAAGAAAATTTTAGAGAAAAATATAGGTACTTTCCTTTTGCAAGAGATGAAAATTTTTTAATGTTCAAAATATTTTAATAAGCTTTCGAGAGCAATATTCTTAATTATTAGTTTTTGTAAAATCATTCGTTAGGCCAGAAATCTCAAATGTCTCGAAAGCTTTTTAAAGTATTTTGAACATTAAAAAATTTTCATCTCTTGCAAAAGGAAAGTACCTATATTTTTCTCTAAAATTTTCTTAGTGTTGAAACTTTCATTTCTTTGTAGCATGTCTTTGCCAGAATACATTTTATTTTACGCTTTTTAGGGCTTCACAATAAAAAACTTCTTACTTTAAAAACTGATTTTTTACTTAAATTTTATTTTATGCTTTTTAGTTACAAAAGAGGAAAAAGCTTCTTAAGAAAACTAATTAAAATTTCTTAGGATATTTTGTAGACAACGGAAGATTTTCGTTTATCAATTGACATTTTTTTTTTTCGATTGTTTATCTGCAAAAAAAGTATTGTAAAGTATTTCGAGGACCGAATCTGGGACCATCGCGTTATCAGCATGACGCTCTAACCAAAAGTCTAAGAACTGTCAAGAAAAATCATAGAACATTTTAGAAATATCTAACAAATACTTATGCAAAAGAAATATTGTTCTCGAATGCTTTTTAAAATATTTGGAATATTTTAAAAATTTCGTGTTATTCAAAAGTGAAATATCTGTTTTTCTTTAAAATTTTCTTGTTGTTGAAACTTTTATGATTTTATAGCATGTCTTTGCAAGAATAAATTTTAATTTTAGGCTGTTTAGGGCTCCACAATAATAAAAAAAACTTCGTGTTATTTTTATTTATTTATTTACTGACTTATATTTTTATTTATTTAATTATTTTTATTTTTACTAAAATTTTTATTTTGTGCGTTTAGTAACTCAAAAAGAATCTTCTTTAGAAAACTATCAAAATTCCTTAGGACACTGTGTAAACACCTCGGCCCGGCGAAGATCGAACACACGACTCTCGCATTATCAACATAACGCTGTGACCATATGATTCATTAAGAGATACAATGAGATGCTTAGTTTTTTTTTTTTTTTTTTTTTTTTTAATAAATATATAATGGAAGCGTCTTGGTTTTTTAACGTGACAAAAAGCCGATGGCAAATTCAATTTAATATAATAGTAATATAATATATATATATATATATACACATAAAGCTTCTAAAAATATTTTTTTTATGTATTTTTTACTTGAAACATTTTATTTTCTGCTTTTTTTAATATCTAAAATATTTTGTGTTTTCCAATATCTAAATTAAAAAAAAAAAAAAGCTTCCTGAAATAAACTCCTCAAAAATTTCTTAGTGTAAGCAACGAAAAATTTTCTTGTAACAATTGATACCTTTTCTACTAATTACCTGTTGAAAATGTATTATTATATCTATTATTTATTTTATGAATATTATTGTTATTGGATGGCAACGTTAGTTAAAAAAAATATGATACTTGGTCTCGTTTAATCGAGAGCTCGTGTGTATTAAAATTTTTAGAATAAGTAATTTACTGCTTTAGAGCAGTAGGTTTTTTCCATTGGGAATAAAGTTTTTTGTATTTTTTAAATGATTTCTTTTTGTAAATAATATTCAACGTAGCTGTGTTCTTTTTTACTGATATTTGAATTTTAAGAAGAAACGCAGTACGTGTTATTCAATTGAGTAGCCGCTTTGTAGATAAAAGTGTGAATATTTCATTTACTGGCGTCCGTAGATAACACTAGTTTTTAGAAAGCAGAAGAAAACGGTGATTTTTTCTTAAGTAGCTTTAACATTTGTGGCGTCTGAACGACAGGAAGTAGCAACATGTTTCAAGCAATAAAAGGATTTAAGAAAGATGATTTGATATATGTGGCGTCTGAAATTGGCGAAGAAGTACCAGCCAATGTTACTATTTCAGGTTTAAAAAATATTATATTGAACAGTGAAGAATACAAGAAAGATGCTGAATTTGTTCAAGTACTATTAGGAAATGCTGTTGCCGAGCGAAAATTACAAGAGCAAGAAGAATAAATGAAACAAGATAATGAATTTGAAAAAATGAAACAAGATAAAGAATTTGAATTTGAAAAAATGAAATTTGAATCTGAAAAAATGAAAGTTGAAGCTGAAAAGGAAATCGAGCTCGCTAGAATTCAAGCTCAAAGTCGAGGTGAATCTGTTCCACTAAATTATGTACCTGATTTAAGCAATTCAAAAAGGAAATTTACGTTGCCAAGATTGGAATTTAGACAATTTGGCGATGACTTAAAAGATTGGCTTCCTTTTTGGAGTCAATTTGAGCAGGTGCATAAAGATGAAGATATCGCACCGGAAGATAAATTTCAGTATTTAGTGCAAGCCACGGTTGCTGGTTCCCGTGCAAGAGAAGTAGTTGAAAGTTTTCCGCCAACTGGCGCCAATTATGAAAAAGCGATCGAAAGCCTGAAATCTCGCTTTGGAAGAGAGGACCTCTTAGTCGAAGTATACGTTAGACAGTTACTAAAATTAATTATTTCTGTTCAAATTAAGAAAATGTTTTCATTAACTTCTCTGTATGACAAACTTGAATTGTATCTACGTGCATTGGAAACATTAGGTGTAACCACGGATAAATGTGCATCTATATTGTATCCCATGGTTGAATCTTGTTTTCCAGCTGATTTTTTAAAGGCTTGGAATCGTAGTAACATTTCTTATTCAAACACTGATGCTAAAGAGAAGTTAAATAATTTAATGGAATTTCTCAAAAAAGAAGTTGAAGGCGAAAAAAGGATATCTTTGGCAGTAGCTGGTTTCGGTTTAGGAAAGAGCCAAGAGAACAAACCTTTAAAAAGGAAGCAATGCAATTTTGAAAATTTGAAAAGTAAAGTACCTACTGCTGCGGGTTTATTAACGGCCACTTCAAATAGAGAGGTGAAGAAATCTTGCGTTTTTTGTGATGGCAAACATTCAAGTTCAGATTGTTTTTCAGCTCATAGAAAATGAGTTTAGCAGAAAAACAAAAAATAAAGATAAGCGTTGTTGCTTTGCCTGTTTATCGCCAACTCACACTGTTAAGAAATGCCGAACAGTTCTAAAGTGTGTGATCTGTTCTAAAAAGCATTTTCCTCTAATGTGTGATGTACTTGATTCACAAAAAAGGGCTGTGGAAAAGAAAGAAGAAAAATCTGCAGAAAATGATGTTAGTATGTCCAATTTCAACAAAAGAAGTCCAAAGATATTTCTTCAAACCGTGAAAGCCAAATTGGTCTCTGGCAATAAACAGAAAACTGTGAGATTGCTCTTTGATTCTGCATCCCATAAGTCGTATATTCTGGAAAGTGTAGCCAAAGAAATGAATTATATACCTATTCGCCAAGAGAAAATGGTTCATTCCCTTTTTGGCGGCGTTATCACTAACGAGGTCAAGCATAACTGCTATAAAGTGACATTGAAACATTTGAAAGAAAATTTTGGCTGCAATTTCGAAGTTTTGTATCAGTCTACAATATGTGAAAATATCAGACCGGTTTTTCAAGGCCCTTGGATAAAGGAGTTAGAAGAAAATGAGATTAATTTAACGGACATTGGCGTCAAATGTGAAGCAATTGATATTCTCGTCGGAGCTGACGTCATGGGAAAAATGTTGACTGGAAAAAGAAAGGTCTTATCATCGGGTCTCGTGGCTTTAGAAACATACTTAGGTTGGACCTTAATGGGAAAAGTACTGCCTGGAAAAGCCTCGGAAGAAAACTTGGCGATGTCAGTGTTATCGCTATATGTAAATGAAGCTGAAATCTCAAATCCATGGAAGTTGGATTTAATTGGAAGCTATGATCCTATTGAAAAGAAGTCCAAATGCGAGACTGATATTCAGACTAAAGAGCATTTTTTAGAAACAGTGGCAATTAATAGAGAGGGCCGCTATGAAGTTTGTTTGCCATGGGCTGATGATAAGTCGCCTTTACCCGACAACTTGAGTTTGGCGAAGAAACGGCTCGAATACACAACAGCAAAGCTTATAGCGATGAACATGTATGAAAAATATGAAGATGTTCTTCTGAACTGGATTAATGAAGGCATAATTGAGGAAGTTCCCAAGAATGAAGTAAACTCTTATGGCAATTACTTACCTCATCGTGCTGTAATAAAACCTAGTAGCAGCACTACTCCAATTCGCCCAGTGTTTGATGCTTCAGCTAGATTAGCAAATTATCCTTCTTTAAACCAATGCTTGGAATGTGGTCCTAATCAAATGGAACTTATCCCAGATATTTTACTTCGATTCAGAGAAAAAGAATTTGGCGTTATCGCCGACATTAGGAAAGCTTTTCTGCAAATAAGCATTCTTAAAGACGACAGAGATTTCCTGCGTTTTTTATGGTGGGAAAACTTAGAAGGTAAGAAACTAAAAGTATTTCGCCATACAAGAGTTGTTTTTGGTGTTAAATGCAGTCCTTTCCTTTTGGCTGCGGTAATTGAGTATCATATTCGGCGTTGTAACGGATTTGAAGAATCTTTAAAGAAAAGGCTTTTAGAGAGTTTCTACGTAGATAATGTTGTTACCAGTGTTAATAACAAAGAAGAATTAGATAAGTTTATCGTTAATTCTAAAGCTTTAATGGCAAAAGGTTGTTTTGATCTTAGAGAATGGGAATGGTCTGGCGACTGTAGTGAAACTAGTTCTAAGAAAGAGACTCAAGTATTAGGTCTTATTTGGAATAAAGAGCTTGATACATTGAAGATTAACATGAAATGGTTAGACAACATTAACATGGAAAAATTAACAAAAAGAACTATGTTGTCTGTCGTCCACAAAGTTTTTGATCCTTTTGGCTTCACCTCACCAGTCATGCTTTGTCCAAAAATAATGTTACAAAAAGCATGGAAACTAGGAGCGAGTTGGGATGAAGAGATAACTGGTGAGCTTCATAAAGAGTTCATGCAGTGGTTTCAAGAACTGAAGTATTTGTCTGATATACAGATACCTAGGTTTATTCGAGTATCTTCCTAAGATTTAAGCAACTGCACTATTCACACATTTGTTGACGGAAGCAAAGATGCCTATGGTGCAGTTACATTCCTTAGAGTAGAGGATGCTAATCAAGTTAATTTATTTTTGCTTGCAGCAAAGTCTCGAGTGGCTCCGTTAAGAGGTGTAACTATACCTAGAATGGAACTTCTAGCTGCTGTAATTGGAGCGAGACTGACGAATTCGGTTATTGAAGCTCTTGGTTGGAGAAATGTTATGACTCATTACTGGAGTGATTCTACAACGGTTCTTGCATGGATACAACGAGAAGAAAATTGGTCCGTTTTTGTAAGAAATAGAGTGCAGGAGATCAGAAAACTGAGTGATCCTTCATCATGGAGACATATAACGGGGGAGAAGAATGCTGCAGACTTGCCCTCCAGAGGATGCAAAGCAAAGCATCTAGTCTCATCAAAATGGTGGGAGGGTCCACAATGGATGAAAGACGTTTCTGAATTTCGAGCAATGATGGATTTCTCCAATCGCGATTGGAATGAGGAAGAAATTAAAAAGGAAAAACCTAGGAAAACTTGTATACTGACAAATACTGAAGCTATTGTTGATGAAGATTGGTACTATAGATACTTTTCTAGTTACGATAGAATTATTCGTCTTGTTGCATGGATCCTTCGTTTCAAGCACAACTGCAAGAATTTAAATTGGAGGAAGCATGGTGAATTGACAGCCCCAGAAATTTATGAAGCAGAAATGAAGGTTTTACTTCTAATTCAGAATGAGTCTTTTCCTCAAGAAGACGAAAAGAGATTGAAAACTTTGCAAACGTTTAAAGACGAGCTTGGTGTCATTCGGCTGAAGACGAAAATTATTTATCGAAAGGATAGTGAAGATTTTCTTAAACCTATTGTTCTTCCATCAAAACATGAAGTGGTAAAACGGCTAATTTATAAAGCACATGTTGAGAACTGCCATACTGGTGTCCAGATACTATTAAATATACTTCGAGAAAAGTATTGGATTCTAAACGGCAGAAAGGCAGTGAAAAATGTTGTAGCCAGCTGCACTGCATGCAAAAGATTTCGGTCAAAGAACTTGGAAGTAATCAGTCCTCCACTTCCTGAAAACAGAGTTAAAGATGCTGCAGTTTTTCAGATAACTGGTGTTGATATGGCTGGGCCATTATTTCTCAAGGATAACAAGAAAAGCTGGGTTTTAATTTTTACTTGCGCAGTATACAGAGCAGTCCATTTGAAGCTTGTTACTTCTGCTTCAACAGATGCGTTCTTAATGGCTTTTAGAAGATTTACAGCTCGCAAAGGAAGATGCTCTACTGTATACTGTGACAATGGTTCAAATTTTGTAGGAGCAGCCAACTATTTCAAGAAACTAGACTGGGAACGCATACGAAAACATGGAGCTGTCAACTCTATTGATTGGAAGTTCAATCCCCCAACTGCTGCTTGGTGGGAGAGATTAATTCGAATTCTAAAAGATCCCTTGAAAAGAGTATTAGGGCTGGCACGTCTCGATTACGAAGAAATGATGACGGTTTTAGCTGAGTGTGAGAAGGTAGTCAACTCAAGACCTCTTACTTACATCTGTGAAGAGGAAGCTGTAAAACCAATTTCGCCATCGATGTTTATCCAAGATATGCATGAATGCAGTCTTCCTGATTTGGATGCTGTTGAGCAAAATTTTTTGTGTAAAAGGCTCGAATACAGACAAACCATTCTCAAAGATTTACGAAGCCGTTTTAGATCTGAATATCTTGGTGATCTTATTCTACGTAAAAGTAAAAGCAAAAAGTGAGACAAACATACCGTTACTGTTGGCGAAATTGTTATGGTGGGAGCCGATAATAAAAAGAGAATCTACTGGCCTTTAGGTCGTATCACTGAGATTATACCAGGTAAAGACGGACAAGTACGACTTGTTAAAGTGCAGACTTCCCAAAAGGAGCTCTTACGCCCGATTCAAAGAGTTTATCCCCTAGAGATAACATCGTCTGAAGATCTTCCCACACCGATGACTCTCAGTAAAGTTAAAGAATCAGATAACATCTCCAAAGTTTCAGACAGTACTACTAATGAGCAAATGAAGTTTAGTAGAGTTGGCCGAAGAATTAAGGTGCCGGAAAGACTGAACTTGTAGATTATATTAGATATTGTTGATCATTCTTCTATTTATTTTACTTTTTCATTTTTATATTTTTTAAATGTAATGTTGCCATCTTTGTACCAAAGTTGTTTGACTAATAGTTTTTATGTTTTGATTATTATTTATAATCAAAAGGTGGGAGGATGTTGAAAATGTATTATTATATCTATTATTTATTTTATGAATATTATTATTATTGGATGGCAACGTTAGTTAAAAAAAATATGATACTTGGTCTCGTTTAATCGAGAGCTCGTGTGTATTAAAATTTTTAGAATAAGTAATTTACTGTTTTAGAGCAGTAGGTTTTTTCCATTGGGAATAAAGTTTTTTGTATTTTTTAAATGATTTCTTTTTGTAAATAATATTCAACGTAGCTGTGTTCTTTTTTACTGATATTTGAATTTTAAGAAGAAACGCAGTACGTGTTATTCAATTGAGTAGCCGCTTTGAAGATAAAAGTGTGAATATTTCATTTACTGGCGTCCGTAGATAACACTAGTTTTTAGAAAGCAGAAGAAAACGGTGATTTTTTCTTAAGTAGCTTTAACATTACCTGCAAAAATTAACACGTGGGACCTTCCGGGGATCGAACTCACGACCACCGCAATATTAACGGGGCGCTCTTACCAACTGAGCCAAAGAGCGACAATCGAAATTAGTTTTATTTACTTTAAAATGAAGGCGCCTTGTTTACTAGCGTGACACGAAGACACGATGACCAAGTCAATTTCAATAAAAAAAAAAAAAAAAAAAAAAACTAGCGTGACACGAAGACACGATGACCAAGTCAATTTCAATAAAAAAAAAAAAAAAAAAAAAAAAAAAAACTTCTAAAGACACGATGACCAAGTCAATTTCAATTAAAAACCTTCTAATAATAACGAAAAACAAGATTTTACCTATTAAACAAAAAATATTTTTAATACGTTCCTGATTTATTTCAAAGCTTCTTATTTTTCTTTTTTAAATTCACTGTATATTCAGTAACAAATTTTGATGCTTATATTGAGTAAAACGTTTATGTAAAGAAACATTTAAGGGTCATTTCCGGTCCTCTCCGGCTTCAAAAACTGGCGAGTGACTAATATTAAAATGCCTGTAACTCAAGTTGTAAGCAAGATAGAAACAAAATTCAAACTGATTTAGAATGCTAAAATGTAAGGCTTTAATACTAACTAAAAAATAGAAAATCGGTGTTTTGACCGAAAAATGCATTTTAAAGGTAGGCAGACACCTTAAAGAAACTCCATGAATGTATGTGATAGCCTCATAAAACTTTAGGCAAATATTTTAAAAAATCCCTATAATCACATGCCACAGTCACAATGCATTTGAAGCATCATTTTGTACAAGTTGATCCAAAACACTTTGACTTAAAAAAAAAAAAAAAAAATATGGGTCCTCTCGCCCTCTTCAGGACAAAACTTTTTATAAAATATATGTGTTATAGCAGGTTCTTTATACACCCAAAGTTTCAAGATAATTCCTGCAGAAGTCTTCTAGATATTTGACAAAACGTCTAAATTCGAAGGTGTCCAAATACTTATTGCTAGGTAGTGTAAACTAAAAACTTGAAAAAAAAAAAAAGAAAGAAAAAAAAAATACTTTATATTAGTCTAAATACTATTTGTATTCCTAAAATAAATAAATGATAATTAAAAATAAATAAATAACAATGATAAAAAAGAAAAAAAAATTGTAAATAGTAAGTGAAATTATGTGTAAAGTTAGAAGTCATCTGTAGCATTTTATGATATTAAATAATCCAATTTTTTTTTTCAATTCAGAATATTAGTTTACACTCTCCCTGTATCTTGTACAAATCTCGCAATCAATTTTTAACTAACTTCCCGACTAGCTAGAAATTTGAAACTTTCAGGATTGCTCAGAACACGGTGACAGCACAATACTTCGAAGTCCGATTTTCGAATTTTCGATTAGTTTTCTTATAATTAATTAAAATATGAAAATAATAACATCCTAATAGCGTTAAAATAGCCATTAAAATATTAGCTATAATTTAATTGTTGCATAAAAAAAAAAAAAAAAAAAAAAAAAAAAAAAAAAAAAAAATACGAGTTCATTTTCTTTCGAAATAAAAATAAATACATTTAATTAAACGTGAACATTAAAAAATTATAAAAAGTTAAATGATGCATCTCACAAAAATTGACCCGTTTTGCCAAGTTGTGTTTGTTGATGCGGCGAGTTGAAGGAGTGGGGCGTGACAGGTTTTTTTTTTTTTTTTTTTTTCTGTGCTGTGAGAACAGCGATTCACAGCCTTTGTTGCTCGGAGGGTTTTTGTGGTGCTGTCATCTATTGTCATAGAGCGAAGTTAATAACTCGAAGCGTCCATGGTCACCAATGAAGGAAAGTGCATAGGTTGTATTCGAACCAGGTTCATTTAGGTAGTAATCCAGCGCCGTACCTCTGGACAAAAGGTTAACCCCTTGTCCATCGGTAAGTTAGGATTTTAAGTTAGGACATATGAATGGCGTTGATGGTGTCGCTACAAGCTCTGTGATTCATCAGAAAATTTAAAACGTGGTATATAGAAAGTTTTTGTTATCTTATAAATATTTTTATTTAATTTTGCACGCGCGCTTTTTATTTTCTAATTCAAAATTATTTAAAAAGAAAAAAAAAACTTTTTCGATAGTGTTTGTAAGTAGGAATTGACTTTAAAATTTTTTCTTTTATATTACTTGTTTTCCTTCAGTATGTGGGTGTTCCACTAATTGCACTCGTGGCGTTACTGGAAAATTAAGTTTATGAATGTTCTTTGCATGTTTGATGTTCAAGGACATTTCGTCAAGTATATCCTCATAAAATAGAAAATAAAAAAATATATAAATAAAATTGTTTTTAATAATTTAATCGCATACTGTATCTCTAAATGAAATTATTAGTTAAAGTAATTTATTTGTTTGATATTTAATTATTTACTTCGTTTCTGTCTTTTCAGGGTGGGGATTTCAATCTCCTATTACGGTCTTCTAATGAACGTTAGAAATTTAGTTGGTAATGAGTTTTTCAATTTTTTCCTTATTTCGGTGGTTGAGATCCCTTCCCCATTTCGCGACCTGGATATTCATGGAACGAATTGGTAGGCGGTGGTGTTCTGTCTTTGCATTCATCGTATTGCTTGTCTGATACCAGTGATTTTCCCACCAGGTCAGTTTTATTTTTATTGCATGTCTTACAAAAGTATATACAGGGATTCCTTAACACGTTGAGCGCCACGCAAATTCTTAAAATCCATTAAAATTCCATAATGATTCCTTCTGTAATAAGTAAAAATTAAGCAAATTTTCAATCATTAAATGTAATAATTTTAGTTTTGTATTCTATTTCATTTTCGCCACTGATGGTTGACGCGGCTTTTATCATATTTGGCACTGTCAGCCACCGATGGCTGACAGAGTGCTCAACGTTTTAATTTTTTATTGGTATATACTGCTTTTACTTTCGGGGTAAAATTTTCACTGAAATGTTTGAAGTATAACATGCTCTGTACACTCCTAAAATTTCAAGATGATTCCTTCAGTACTTGCACTGTCAAAAAAAAAGTCCTGTTTGCTGCCAGAAATTTTCTGTAATTCAGAAAAATACGTTCTATCAACGTAATTTTTCTGTTGATAGAACGTATTTTTCTGAATTACAGAAAATTTCTGGCAGCAAACTGCAGCAAACAGGACTTTTTTTTTTTTTTTTTTTTTTTTTTTTTGACAGTGCAGAGATATATGACAAAATGTCTAGAATCTAGAATGGTTGACATGGCGCTTAACGTGTAAACATTGGCGATTTTAACGTTAGCGAATTTTGATTATTCGCCAAAATAGAAATGTGCAAAACTTAACATTCGTGCGTGAATTCCTTAATTATTTGCAATTTTCATTATTTCACCCAATCACTTTTTCTGAACGAATTACGAACGAATTTTTTTTTTTTTTTTTTTTTTTTTATTGTGTGAAATAATGTCTATCTTTAAGATACAAACACTCAATGAAAGTATTAGGATAGCTGTGTCAATCGGATGCGAAATCTATTATAAAAAGCAAATTTTTGTAGCCTTACTCATTCGAAGTGGATGGTGCAGTATTTCTTTTATCCAGTTCATTTAAAAGTAACAAAACTTGTTAGGTATGAAAAGTTGTCGTTATGTTTTCACCTGTTACATTAAATAAGAAATTAAATTGCGTTGCAAGCACAAACTTCCTTAAGACAAATTGGATGCGCAATTTTTTTTACATTTTTAAATGTATAATTTTCTAAAATTAACAATTTTTTTACTTAGTGAATTTTACCTTTAAAATTTATTTTCTTTTTATTTTCAATATGCAAATGTGGGTTACATATATATACTTCTTATTAGTAAGTATATTTTTTTACTAAATGTTCTGTCACTGTAATTATATGTATATGTATACAATTTTATGGAAAGTTTTTTTTTTTTTTTTTTTTTTTTTTCACAGGAAGATAATTTTAACATTCTAGAATTTAATATTCCCGAGGTTTTCATGGAACGCAACCTCCGCAAGTGTTAAGGGATCATACTGTATATTGAACTAATCATACGTCTCAAATCCAGTAACTGTACTATATATTCAAAAATCATCAGGTCATTTTAAAACACTTCTCCGTCATACTATAGATATGGGGAATCCCTTTCAAATGCTATTCAATTCAATCCAGCCGTTTTTAAACAATACCTGTGGGGAAAAAACGTTACACACACATGCACACACAAAACTACAAAAATATACACGCAAAAATATTCTAAAGGCATTTTTGACTTCCTTGATATATTTGACATGAAAATGTCACAAAATTGTTCATTTCTGAAAGATTTACATACAAAAATGGGAATTTATTAATAAAGATGATATCTCTTCTTATAAAAGATTACTTCCACTCACTCACTCACTCATTGACTAATTGACTCACTGACTCATCAAGGTACAGCAAAATCTATAGGAGCCAGTGACTCCATCTTGGTCAGAACATTTAGTGAAAGCACCCCCTAAGAAGGGATTTTGCAAAATTCGCACCTCAAGGGGGGGGGGGACAAAACGTGTTTTCACAAAACCTTCATATCTCAAACAAAAAAACAGATATCCATAAAATTTTTGCTTTACAATATAGCCAATACAAATGCCTAAAAACCGATTTCTGGAATTTTAGAAATTCGACCCCAAAGGGAAGGCGGGGGTCAAAACGTGATTTCACATGCACAAATCATGATTTCTCAAAAAATTTCATATCTCAAAGAAAAAAACAGATATGCGTGAGATTTTTGCGTCAAAATATAGCTAACATAAATACCTAAAAAGCAATTTCAGAAATTTTAGAAATTCGGCCCCCTAACGGCATACTGGATGTAAAACGTGATTTTATAAAAATAAAAAATTTATATCTCAAAGAAAAAAAAAAGAAAAGGGATATCCGTAAAATTTTAGCTTTAAAATATAGCTAACACAAATACCTAAAAATCAATTTTTGAAGTTTTAGAAATTCAGCGCCCAAGTGGTGGGTGATAAAGCAAAACGTTATTTATATCGTATATTCTATATAGAGATATCTTCTATAAAGCTTTAAAATTAGCTATTTAAATTTTTAATTGTTTCCAAAAAAATTTACGAGTATTTTTTTTTCGATATATAATAAAATATATATTCACGCGAATAATAATAAAAAAATAAATATTAAATTTGCTTAATCATATGACAAAATGACGTCATTATCAAAATTAAATAATAATAATAATGATCCAGCATATTTCCTCAAATTTTATTTCATAACTTTTTTGGCATGGATAGTACGCTTGGTATGAATGCTAATTCAGCGTTATATTAAAGAGCTTTATTCTTTAACCACATTTCTTGCGACCATGGAAGCCTCTGCGCAAGTGCGGATTGAACGAGTCCAGTGTTAAAATAAGGGTGACTGAGAGAAAACAAGCGATAAGGGAACACCGAGTAACTGGATGTTTGCCAAATAACTATCTCTCGGCCAATTTTGCATCCCTCTAAACTTTTGGACTCGTCCTCACTGCTAGTCGTAGGAAACGTGGTCGCACTATACTTATTGATAATACTGGGTAATATTTTTTAATTTTGATGCTGAAGTACACAAGACATTTTTCGCGAAGGACTCTACTTTCACGACAGCCACTTTAAGATAAGTAGTCCACAAGAAATATAAACAAATAAATTATAAAGTATCGAAAAAAAAAAAGAAAGAAACAAGCAAACAAAAATGAAAGAAACAAAAACAATAATCTCATAAATTATGTATTTTTGTTTAAAATGACAAAAAAAATTCAAAAATCACCAAGGAGAGCTATAATAAGTCTATACCACCACGATCAGGTTACACATCTATTTATTTATTTTTCTGTATACCAACCAGTATTAACTAACTATGAAATACATATAACCACAAAAAATTAGTTGTCTCATACGATAGACATAGCGCTTACAGCATATTGTTATATTATATTTAACGTGAAATTGCTGTCATTTTATTGTCGACCGGAAAAGGCGAATAAATATAGAAAATAACGTGAAACTAAATATTATACAGTGAGTGTTGTGTTGTTTATAATATATGTAATCAAAATTCAACTATAAAACGGCTACTTCAATTTTTTTCGATATGGTCTATTTCGAAACTGTTAACTGATAAGCACAAAAATGGAAGCCCACTGGTATGGATTGTTGCATGCAATACGGACATAGTTCCGCGATACTGCGGATGAGCAATTTCAATGGATTTTCTTTTTATTTTTTGTCTGTAAAGCGATATAGAAAAGAGTTTCCTTTAAATATAGGGACCAGCCAAGCGGGTAAAATTTGTCCGGGGAATTTCATAGGAGCAGAGGTCCCAGATTTTAGTGTGTGGCTTATTTACGTGTATCCAGCACCAATTGTAACGGGATTTTGCGGAATTTCCCTCCTCCTTTTTTCCCCGTAAGGAAGGGGGAGCAATAAACACGTTTCCAAGCATATAATTTTGCTTCAAATTATCCCATTAAGATTAATTTTTATGTGTCGGTCGGTTATGCTTTCCCAACACGCACTATAAATGGATTTTACGAAAATTCCCTCTCCCTCCCTGCTTTCATTGCGAGGAGAGGGGCAAAAAACACATTTTTAAAAGTAACTCTGCTCCAAATTATCTCAGGAAAGCGATTTTTTGATATGTCGGTTCGTTACGCGCACTCAACACACATACAAAGGGATTTTGTGAAATTCCATCTTATCCCCTTGAGGGTGGAGGGGAAAAAAACATGTTTCCTTGCGTAATTCTGCTCAGATCTATCTTAAAACGGTTATTTTTTATGTGCGGGCTGGTTAGGCGTACCCAACACACTCTATAAAGTGATTTTGCGAAATTTCTCTTCCCCTTCTATAAGGGCAGGGGGGCAAAACAAAACACGTTTTTAAAAGTAACTCTGCTCTAAATTATCTCAGGAAAGCGGTTTTTTTTTATAGGTCGATTGGTTATGCGTACTCTACACAGTACAATTGGATTTTTTGAAATTCTGTCCTCTATACTAATTTTGGGGATTGAGGGGAAGGAGAAAAAAAATTTCCAAGCTTAACTGTGTACCAAATTATCTTAGATTGGCAATGTTTGACGTGTGGACTGCTTATGCGTACTCAACATACACTTCAAAGGGATTCTGTGAAATTCCACGCTAATATTCTAGGGGGGGGGGGTACAAAAAACATGTATCCGTATGTAAATCTGCACTAAATTATCTTAGGAGGGAGATTTTTGATGTGTGGGTCGGTTATATGTATCTAACTCACAGTATAAAGGGATTTTGCAAAATTCCTTCCCCATTCCTTCCTTTAAGAGCAGGGTAAAAAATACATTTTAAAACACAACTCTGTTTCAAATAATATCAGGATCTCGATTTTTTTCATGCCTCCGTTAGGTATGTGTATGCAACATGCACTATAAAGAGATTTTGCGAAATTACCCCTCCCATACCTCACTTTGGGGTGAGCGGGGCAAAAAGCACGTTTTAAAACTTAAATATACTCCAGATTATCTTAGAATGGAGTATTTTTATGTCTGGGTGTTGATTAAGTGTACGCTATATGCACATTGATGGAATTTTGGAAAACTTTCAACTTTACCCGCGAGGGAGGGGGAATAAAAAGCAGGTAAAGCACTGTCGAAGGTATTGGGGCTTCAGATTAGACGTGTGGCGAGCGAAAAAACTGCTACCAAAGGTAGCGGGAACTTTAACGTATATTTTGATTGATTTCAATTATTTATTTATTTATTTATTTATTTATTTTATTTATTTTTTATTAATGATAGGATAGATATACTGAGAATGCATTTCAGTACAATGAATGACCAGAGAAGCGGACAAAGCTTGCTAGTTAAAGATATTTTTATTGCTGAATATGCAATATTTTTAGCAGAAGTTCTCTACGGATGTTGGAATTAACAGATTAATTTAATATGAATATTTATTAAAAAATATGTTTTATAAAAAAAAAAATAATAATAATTCAAACAAATGCGCAATTCTTTCATCATTGGGCTGTACACCGAAAGGACACGACCGTTGTGACTACATTGTGAAAACAATTAAAAAATTACATGATTGCATATTATTTTGCAAAATATTAGGGAAAAGTCTCTTTAATTTATAATTACATGGTAACAATACCCTATTGGTTTGAATTACATTACTGAAAATATTTTCTTTTTTTAATGTGCCAATATTTAGTGATTATACCTTGATTGTGAAATTTACTATATTCTGTTTTCCCTCTGCAGAATACGAGATGGTAGGGATCGTTGCTTCCTTCTTTGCTAAAGCTGGAGCAAGTTCTACTTTTATGACGGTCTACCAACAGTCTCCAGAACTGTTTCCGACACCCTTGAGAGGCATAGGAATGGGATTAAGCAGCACCATTTGAAATGGTTCAACACTGATAGTGCCATACATAGTGTATTAGGTAATGACACTTTCCTGTAAACGGTGTTTGTACTGGAAAATACAATGTTTATTTATTTATAATGTTATATGAAAATAACCAATGTCATTCTCAATATACAGTCGGTAACAAAAGTATCCAAACACTAGCGAAAATTCCTATGTAAAAAAAGTAGAGTTGATACTGTTTTGTTAAATAAATCCTTGTCGAATCATGTTCTTAGACTAAGAACAGGATTCGACAAGGATTTATTTAACAAAACAGTATCAACTCTACTTTTTTTATATAGGAATTTTTGGTAGTGTTCAGATACTTTTGTTACCGACTGTACCTTAAAATATGTAAAGGGTGGTTATGAATTCATATAAAAGAAATATGATGCATATTGCAACAAAAAAAATATTTTTCCTTACATGCAGAAAAAGGAGTATTAATATTTTTCGAGAATATATCTATCGATTACACTGTTAAAAATTTCAGTTCAAACTTGAATCATTATTGGCGGTATTCACCATTAACTTCAACTCCCGGTTGAACATGAAAATTTGAAAAGCATATAAAGACGCGGTGTAAATTTTCCGCAAATTTTGCCGTGTTGTTTCTGCCATCTAGCGTCGAGAATTACATATAATATTGGTTATTTTCACCAAAACATTCTGAAAATAATTATACAGCTAGATGGCTAAAACAACACGGCAAAATTTGCGGAAAATTTGCACCCCGTCTTTATATGCTTTTCAAATTTTCATGTTCAACCGGGAGTTGAAGTTATTGGTGAATAACAGCCTATATGGAATAAAGATATAAGCAATATGCCAGAATATGATTCAACCTCACTTTTCCGTTTCCTACTCTTTGCGATTGAATTCAAGTTGCACCAAAACTTGGAGCTACCGTACATCCACTCACAAGGGAAGTATGAATCAATAAAATTCTTATTGAAACCAAACCAAGCTGAAATTAAAGAGCGTGGTCGAAAACATAGAGTAAAGTGCATATTTTGTGCAACAGTTCACCCATGAGTCAAGATAAGACCCTAGAAAGTTTAGTTCCTTTCATCAAAATCAACGAAACAGAATTCGGCGTCAAGAAAGTGTGGCGCAGTGCCAGAAAGTGTTTGACTTGAGACAAGAAGGTCTTCAGTTCGATCCCCGTCTCGGTCGAATTTTGATTTTTTTTAAATTTTATTTAAAGCATAATACCCAGAATTGGTTCAACATAAAAATACCAAATTATGGTAAAAGATAAAAAAATCGGGTGGTTTCAGTTACTTCAGTACCAATTTTTGGTTCAAACTAACACTAAATTTTTAACAGTGTACAATGACTAATGTACTTTATTTCACTATCACAGCCTAATACTGTCTTTTTAGCACAGATGTTTGAAGCATTGTAACTCATGATGCAGGAAATACAGTCGGTAACAAAAGTGTCCGAACGCTAGCAAAAATTCCAATGTAGAAAAAGTACACTTCATACGGTTTTGTTAAATAAATCCTTGTCGAATCCTCTTCTTAGTCAGTCTAAGAACATGATTCGATAGGGATTTATTTAACAGAACCGTATGAAGTGTACTTTTTTTACATAGGAATTTTTGCTAGTGTTCGGACACTTTTGTTACTGACTGTGCACGAAATTTCATGGAACTGCATATTTGTTGTGACTTTGCAATACATTCATTTTAATTAGACATTCAGGTTTAGGTTGAGTGCGTTTAACATTGCAGTAGATTGACGAAGTAAGCGATTGGAGAGTGTCTGGGATTTACTGGAGGTGTTTTGATAATTACACTTCGAAATATATCGTCAGAGAAATGCCGCAACTATTTTTTAAGCTATCGTGATCGCTCTATCTCGGTCTTTGTCGTATATATAATCGCACAAATCTTAAGAAATGATTATAAAGAGAAACTTTGTTGATTCAGTTTGGGTGCATGGTGAATTTTAGGTGGTGCGGCTGTTTTACGTACTCCATAATCTGTCTTATCGTTCTATCTCAGGCTTTATAACACTGAAGCAACACCACCTGTAATAACGCCTCCGAGCTGAGCTCTACGTCACGGAAGATCGGCCGATTTCATCCAATCCCCACGATCCAACATGTATCATAGTAACTGTTGATTGGATAAAATCGGCCGATCTTCATTGACGTAGAGCTCAGATCGGAGGCATTATTAAAGGAGGTGTTGACTGAAGCCAGCAAAATAGGATAAACGTTAATTATTATTATTATGAATAAATTAACTTGATTTAATTTTCATTTACATTATACGAAAGGGATCTTCTCTATGCTACTTTCTTTTTCAGAGAATAATAGAGCAGTTTCTCAGACTTTGTTGAATAGAAATAGATCCGACTTTATATTTAGCATTTTTAGACTAGAAATAACACAACAATGGCATAGACACTTGTAGAAATCTGTTTAAATATTTATAGAATCTATATAAATATTTTTCTAACGTGAACCAGTTACGATTAAACTTTGTCGAAACGATGCGATTAGTGATTTCATGAGAGTACAAACTTATTAGATTCATAGAGTAAACTAAATAAAAAAGAGAAACAGAAAGAGAAAAACACAATGAATAATAATAATTTTCCCATATCTTTAAATTTAAATTATACTTATTACACTAATACCATTATTTTGTTTAGATAAATATTTCTCCAACTTCGATCATTTAAGACTAAACTTTGTCAAAATGATACGATAGTGACGTTACTTTAGAACAAATTTTTTATATTCATGAAGCAAACTAAATTTTTTAAAAACGACAGAAAAACATTGTGGCTGATAACAATTTTTATAAATAACAAACTGTGAATTACTTTTCACGACTCTAATTCCAGTATTTTGATAAAAAGCACAATTAGGTTTTAAATATTTTTTTTTCCTTATTGTAATATTTATCAATTTTTTCTCTCTCTCTCTATATATATTTTAATTTGGCGAATATATCAAATTTGGATACAGGTTCAATTGAAAATATCGACCGCTACGCGGGCGAAGACCGACTAGTACTAAGACTAGTAACTAAGTACCGACTTGTACTGCCCGTGATACCTAATTATTTCCCGTATACACTCGGAGAACTTTGGTACTCATGAAATATTTTGACGTCGGTATTTTGGTGCCTTTACACATTTTGAGGATAGGCAATAAGAAATTCACAATATCCGTGTTGTGTTTACAAGGTTAGTCAGTTCATCATACTTTCAGGCGTTTTGAGGTATGAAAGTTCCATAATTCGCATTATTCATGTGGTGTTTGTAGTTTAGTCAGTTTATTGCTGGTGAGAAATAAACTCAAATGACATTCTTTCAATAGTTACAAAAACTTTCTTTTTCATATTATTCTAAAAACATTTCATTTGACTCTTTTTTCTTCTTGCATATATACATCTACATTAGAGCGTCGCTGTGACGCATTGGCTCTGATTGGCCATCTGTGTTCTATGTACATGTAATGATATAGGTTCGTTTTTTTTCTTTCTCTCTTCGATGTTACAGTTATAATAAAATGTAGTAAAAGGAAACATGTGGGTTCATCTTTTTAATTCCCATAATATAATATACAGTATAATATTTATTATTCACAAACCAAGCCAAAGGAGGCTGGTTTAATTAAATTAAAACACTGTTATTTATATATTTAAAATTATCTTTTGAATAGTTTAGTTGAAAGAAATATATAAAGAAACCAAAAGATATTTATATTCAAAACAGAAGTTCTTTTTCATTTATGGAATACTATATTTGTTTCTGGAAGCTGAAATAGCAGAGGATACTCATAAACAAGGTGAGTGAATTTTACTTACCTTATAAACCTTGTTTCAATTAAATATTTGATATATGATTTAAATAATTCTTTTGTCAACATTAACATTTATAAGTTATTTTTTGAGACAATCGCTTGGTTTGTCAGGCTTTTCAAACACTGTTTCAACAATGAATGATCGTGACGAGTATTAAAATATTTTTTTTATATTATAACAACCCAAAATCCTATTTAGTTTTAACAATCAACTTCGGATATTATTCAAACTTCATGATTTTTCTTGACAAGGCAGAATATAGTAAAAAGTCGTATGCATTAAAAAGATTATATATATATATATATATAGGCGAGACTGGGGCACAGTGGACCACCCCTATTTAAATCTCTTAATATTTAACTCTTATAGTTTATATTGAGACTCATAGATGGAAGCATGGTACTACTTCTATACATCCAAAAAAACCTATGGTAAATGCTATGGTAGCCGTTTTGTACAACTTTTATGTTTTGAGCTGCTCAAAGTAATTTTTCAAGTTTGAAGCTTTTTTAATTTTATCAAGACAGATCTATTTACAGAACAAGTATTGGATAGTTGTTAAGAAAAGCTAAGATATTATTATTTTTAAATTTATAAAAATTATTAGCATATTTATAGTCTATATAGAATTTTAATATTATTATTTGTTTTGTTTGGACATGGGGCACGGTGGACCACCTTCCAATGTGCCTAAAACTCCAAATTATATTTAAGGCATTATTTATTTTAGTTGAATTTACATATACAAATATAATGTGACTCCAAATAATTAATAAAAAAATAATAATCTTAATATTATAATAAAACATATTTCTGAGAAGGGAAAATAATTGAATAGTAGTATAATAATTATGAATGTCTAAATTTAATAACTATTTGAATTGTTTAATATTAAAAAAATAAATAAAATGATTATGTGATATAATAAATAGTAGGTTATATAAATTTATTGTTGTTGTTTTTAGGAATAACATGTAAAAGATAAAAGTAGAATAATTTTAGTTAAACCTATCTCACAAATATTAGGTGTACCGGAAAGTTATATGTCGTTTTGAATTAATAAAATGAAACCGGAAATTTTTGTTTAACAGTGTTTACATGGTACTTTACAAATAACCATCTTATAAGTTTCCTAAGAATATCTTAAATTTTATCCAGGATAAATTTCCGATGTCAGTATTTTAATTCAAAACGACAGAACTTTCCGGTACACCTAATATAATGTAAAGTATTAATATCTCAAAATAAATAATAAAAATGTTTGAATAGTGACATAATGTTTAATTATATATTTCATAATTTTTATAACTATATAACATTAATAAACAAATTAAAAATATATCTTATTGTTTTTTGTGATAGCACGCAAAAGACAAAGGTAATCTGATATAGAATTCTTACTCTAATTTGATTTCTAATTTGATTTCTTCTTCTTATTATTTTTTTCTTTGTATTCCTTTAAATTTTGGTAACTTTATTTCATGAAAATGTTCAAATTATGTTATTTAGACTAGAATTGCATAAGAAACTAATTTTAGAAAAAAAAAGAGAGTAATTTATATTGATTAAATATTAACAACAGAGGTTGGTCCACTGTACCCCGGTTGTGGACCACTGTGCCTCGATGATGGGGCACAGTGGTCCACTTTGTGTGTGCACACAATTTATTTTTTTATTCGTAATGTATTAGAAGTGTTGTTATAAAAAAAATTAGGACATGTCAAGAAACGTTTAAAGAATGTTTGCTAATTTTTTCAGGTAACTTGTTTTTTTTTATTTTTGGTGAAAAAAAAATTAAAAGTGTAAATATGCTCCACTGTGCCCCAGTCTCCCCTATATACATATATATATATATATATATATATATGTACAGGGTGATCAGTTTAAAAGAGTTCCCGTAGGTTTTTCTTATAATCCTTAAATCTGACGGATGTGGCAACTATTCCGACATTCAATTATGATTGTTTGAACCTTGTTTAAGTTTGTGAGACAATTTCTAACACTGTTGGATTGTTACAAGTTTATTTGTGAAGTAAAACGGAAATGGAGACGCACAATTTTTTTAATCCTGTAATAATTTTATTTTTGAAAAACATAATTTAATTATTTTTTTTACATTATCATTCCTCACAGAAAATGTTGAAAATGCTCGCCACCATTTTGAATGCAAACATGAACACGTCGAACCAGGTTTTTTGACACACTTCGCAGCATTGTTGGTGTTATTGACGAGATTTCTTCAGTTATGATCTGTTTTAATTCCTCGATGTTTGCCGGACAAGTGATAATGTAATAAAATTATACTTTTAAAAAATTAAAGAACACGCTTTTATTGAAATGTGAACTTAATAAATATCTTAGAATTAAACAAAAACCATTTTTAAGAAATCTCCCCTGACTGGGCTCGAGCGTTAGACCTTTAATTTCGTAGTCCGGAGCTTTACGTCTCAGACACAGCGTTCACGTAAGGAAAGTCTTTTTTTACAATATAGATTTTTTTGTTTGCTCCCAGAGCGGTTACAAGCATACATACAGATGAAGGTAATAAAAGCGTGGTAAAAATGATAATGATAATGAAAATGTAATGTAGGAATGATAATGTAAAAAAAAAAAATAATAATAATTAAATTTTGTTTTTCATAAATAAAATTATTAGAGGATTAAAAAAATTGTGTGTCTCCATTTTTGTTTTACCACACAAATAAAGTTGTAACAGTCCAACAGTGTTGGAAATTGCCTCTCACACTTAAACAATGTTAAAAAAATTATAGTTCAGTGTTAGAATAGTTTCACATCCGTCACATTTAAGGGTAATAAGAAAAACCAACGGGTACTCTTTTAAATTGATAACCCTGTATATATATACGAGGTCTGTCCAATAAATAAGCGAACTGGTGCCATTTGTCAGCCATGACGCGGACTATAGCCTCGCTCACTAGCAGTGCTAGTTGCCTGAGACCCAATGAACCATCAGTGCATGGCAGATCGTCGAGCTGTGCGTATTGTGCCAGTTGTGCTAGTTTCTGTTGTCCTTGTTTTTACTGTGTGTCGAAAATGGAAATTGACGAAAATAATAAATTATTTTTCTTACAGTTCTCAAGCGTTTGAGAGTTCGCGTGCGTAGTACACGACGAAATTTGACTCAAGGCGATGGATGAATCCTTCACCATGACAATGCACCTGCACATTCAGCATTGATTGTTCGCCAGTTTCTGGTAAAAAATTCAATCACCATCCTTGATCATCCTCCTTATTCGTCAGATCTCGCCCCATGCGATTTTTTTTAATTCCCAAAATGCAAAAATGTGATGAGGGGACATCACTGGGAAAATGTGGACACAATAAAGCAAGATACGACGAGAAAACTAAAAGGCCGGACTGCCGAGGACTTCCAAGGGTGCTTTGAACAGTGGAAAAGAAGATGGAATAAGTGCATAGCAATGACTGGAAAGTACTTTGAAGGGGACAAAATTGATGTAGACTAAATTTTGCAAAATAAACTTTTTATGGCCTTAGTTCGCGTATTTATTGGACAGACCTCGTATATAAAGGATTAATTACATATCAACATTCTACTCTAAATACTTCAGTACTTCTTAAATTACTCGAAATGGAAGATTTTCATAATAGGGTAAAATAGGACAACATTTTACATAAACTTGAATCGTCGGGATTACATAGCAAGTATTATGGCATTGTATAAAAATCTAAAGTATAACACTGGCATCAATAACATTACGTAGTAAATCAGGACCAGTTAAATATATCGAAAAGTGGAAAGGGTAGCTATGTGGATTCGTTTTTTTTTTTTTTTATTTTTTTTTTTTTTTTAGTTATTAGAGGAATTTTAGTTTTAGACAGAACCTGGTTATTAACCAAGTTCATTGCTTTTATACATTCTATGTTTTTACAAAACACCAAAAGGTCAGGGTTCCAGATCTTTATATTTTCGTCCAATGACTGGATATTTGCTCAATTAGTTTTAGTCAGTTAAAGTAATCTTATTTTAAAATGGGTGGTTTAAAATATTTGTATTTCTAAACATTAATAATATAGGAGTGTAACATCACCAATCCTGAACGCTGCTCGAAGTTATGCAAGAATTATAAAGCTCGATTTTAAAGTTTACATTTAAAAATGTCCACTATTGAAACAAGTTTCCACTGCTGGAACATTTACCTCAATTACATTGCACTGCATTGAAAAACAACAACAACAACAACAACAACAAAACAGCCTTATACCATTTTTGCTTATTCTGACGTAAAATGACCTCCTGAATCCGAATATGACCCCATTTTGCCCAATTGCCCAATCGTTTTCTCGGAACGACACCCCCCCCCCCTCCTCCAATTTTTATCACTGTTCGGTAATTTTACGGCGATGTATTAGATTTGGAGGCATACTTACAAACTAGCACAGTTTAATAAATAATAATAATAATAATAATAATAGATTAATAAAATATAATAAATGTAATTTATAATTTCAGTGGCAACCCCACCCCTAAATCTCCACCTCGCTACAAATGTTCATGTTTTAGAATTTTTCATATCTGTAGCCTCTCAGAAGATATTTAACAGTTAAAATAAACCTTTCCACTCCTCCAGATCAAATTCCTAGCCACATATTTTCGAACAGTTATAAAAATAGGAGGGCGTTCCAAAGAAAGGGTGGATGATGGGGCAAAATGGTTATAGCATTCAGATTCAAGAGGTCATTTTACCTAAAATTTGTAGGAATATGCAGAGCAGTGTTATTAGAATAGTTACGTTGCTTTTTGTGCATGTGCATTAAATTTTTATCATTTGTTTCGTTATGCGCGTAGTTTGTTTCTTTCATGTTTATTTTTTAATTCCTTATTATTTTCACTGTATTTTTGTGTATTCTGTTTCTAGGCTAAATATGGTACTTACATTCCATTCTTGATATTCTCCCTCATCACATCTTTATGTGGAATATGTGCTTCTTTCTTGCCGGAGACGCTGAACAAAAAGTTACCACAAACAGTTTCGGATGCCGAAAATTTCGAGACAAATTTCAAGTTCTTCTCTTTTTCTCCGTAGGTTTCATTGTGTAACTGTTTATCTCATATAATTAATTTGATATTTATTAATTTTGTTTAAATATGAATTTTTTATACAGCATGTCCCAGCAAGATTATCCAAACTCTCTACAGCCATATTCCGGTTTGGAGTACATAATAAATGCACAAAGAAATATATCTCAACAACAAATAGTTTTCGAAAAAAATGCGAAAGAAAAATATAACGTCATATCCTGTGCAATAAAAAAAAAAAAAAATATTGGAAACGTTAACATTGGTATTGCATATGTTTTCGGACGAGGGTGTTAAAAATAACCACCGTGCTTATCCATGCTTGCATGCTTGCGCCTTTTCATGACGTCAAGCTGTACTTTAACCCTTTGTATCCCACCGAGACTTTAAAGTCCCATAAAAAAAATTCCTCAATATAGCCTAAATTTACTACAGGATTTCACTGGAACTTCAAAGTCCCTATACTTTAAGCTTTTCTTATAGTTAAGCAAAAGTTTAAGCTAAATTTAATATGAGATGTTTCTCATGCAGCAAAGAAATATAATAAAAAAGTTTCAAATTATTTTTCCAAAAATAAGGTAATTAAAATAAGGTTAGGTAAATTAACTGTTTGAAATACTTTTTATTTTATTTTTTAATGCTTATAATTTATATTTTAATTAATTACATGTATTTCTTTGAAAATTTTGATATTTTTACTTATTGAACAGTTGTGCTTTTTAATGGCATCAGCGGTTATATTAAACATAAATAAACACCTCTCAGTTGCTTTGTTAGCTGTATTAATTCGTACTCTGCTATTACACCTATTTTAAAAAATATATTTATATACATTACCTTTGAAATAAATTTATGACTAAATATAAGATTTATTGTTTTATGGAGGGAAAAAATTGGGAATGAAAGGGTTAAATCGTATTTAAAAGTTGCATCTCATAGCTACAAATAGGCTTTTTATGATAATGTATTCCATTCGTAAATATTGCGACATATGCTTAATCTTACTAAACATGCAACGTGCAGTTAGCCATTGTAGTACAACACGTGCATGCATGTCTTAATAATCCTGGTGCACATTTTGAGGACTTTTCTATCTAAACATACACTGGGGAAAAAAAAAAAAAAAAAAAAAAAAAAAAGGTAGTTTTTACAGCAGAATGTGCCAGCACTCATTTTTTGCCATCACATATTTCTGCTGTTAAATAAGGTGATTTACTGTGGAAACGTTTGTAAAGGAAGATTCTTTTACAGATTCTTTTGTTGTAAATGATTTCTTTTTTACAGCAGAATATGCTGATATTCCTCTTTGCCAGCATATTTTGTTATAAAAACTACCGTTATTTTTTACAATGCATGCAAAGATCGATGTTAATGATTTCAATAATGTTTTTTCCGTTCACCGGATATAACGTCATACTTTTTTCCTAGAATTTTTCTTAAAAACTATTTGTCGTTGAATTATAGTTCTTTAGGCATTTTTATGTACTCCAAGTGATTAATCTGGTTGCGAAGAGATTGGACGATCTGGCTCAGACATCCTGTACACTGTTTTTTAACTGAAAAAATTCTAAGTTTTTATAATTTTTTTTGTTGTCTATAAGTAGCTAATAAACTCAGTACAAGACATAAATGCTGGTGTAATCGGAGATGGTAAATTTCTAAAGTAAAAAAAAAAAAAAAAAAGCGATTGATGTTTCTTTACATAGCAAACACACCACGATTTCACAAGTTAAGAATGCAGCTTCGTTTAATAATCATTATCTACTAATTTTATCTGCTCACGATTTTCAAGGTCGAATTACCCCCCCCCCCCCTAGAGTCTCATCTTGTATAATCTTATAAGTTAATCTTTATAAAATTCCAAATCGATAAACTTACACTGTTAAAAACTTAAATTCTGGTTAAACCAAAATTTAGGGCTGTATTAGCAGTAAGAAAATACGAATTAAGATTATACTTTACAATGATTAGAAATTATACCTTACCCAAAATATTGACAGGAGACTTGTTACTATTATTATTATTATTCTTATTTATTATTATTCTTATTCTTATTATTAAATATTATTTTTGGACAAATGTAATGACTTCTTTATTGTCTACAAATTTATTTATATTCAAAATTAATTATGTGTTACAATTTTTTTTAATTTTCAAAGCATACATCGTATTTTTAAAACATAATACTATTAATTAAATGCAAAATAATTATTTTTTAATTATAGTTATTGTATTTTGCGCATTGATTATTCATTATGAAAAATTCTATTCTTAATTTCATTCCAGAAATGTTGAAAACGAAACAAGGCCTAAAATGATGCAAAAAACATGGACTCCAGCTTCACTATCAGCAGCAGATTTAACTTTTACACTCAAGAATGTGATTACTCAAGAAGCAGTTATAAACAACCCCGTTCTCATAAAAAGCTGTTCTATATCATCTGTTCAAGATACAAAAGCAACTTTAAAATCTGCTTATAAACAAGAAATTCTAGATTATCGCAACGATTATAACTCATCGACTCGAGAATCGGTGTAAACAAGATATGGGCTAAATAAAAATTTTAATGTTCCGTTCACCAGGTATAGGTTTTTCTAACTCAGTGACAATAAGCTCCTTGGTGGAATGATAAAAAAAGAGACAACATGTGTGGAGAACGCGACTTCTCCATACTCATTTAACTTTAACTTGGAGCTGTAAATGAAATACTTAATTTATGAAGAAATGACAGAGTCCAAATATATAACATAAATGAGCTTTAATTGAGCTTAAATAAGAAGGGGGACGCTGGACTTTGATTGGATTTACTACGTTTAAATGGGCGGCCTTCTTAAATACTTTGATATTAATAAATAACCACCGTTACTTTACTTTACTTAATTTACTCGCAAATGATCTCAACTACTTTTAATCACTTTCATTAACTTTTAAGACCAAGTAGTCTTTCGCATGTAGGAGGATTCCCTGACGCTACAATGCTACAGGACTTACTCTCTTCTATCCTAAGCCGCTAACAGCTAGCTCCCTCAACTCTCATACTTTCCTTCACACTAACTTTCTAACTACCATCCTTCAACTCACTCGCCTTCCAACTAACGCTCGTACCAATTCTCCCCTAACACTCCTTCCAACTCCTTTTATCTATCTTACTTTCCAAAATATTTGCATATTTCAATTTACAAATTTAAGTTAGGATAGGAACTAACTCCATCACTCAATCGACTTGAATCCTAAAACAGCAGATTCACGTTTTACCCGCAAAGTGCGAGTTTTAATTGTAGCACTTTGCTAGAACTGACAGTTCCTCCCTCAAAAAAAAATTTCGCGGAAAAAATCTTCAACGGGTTTTTACCCGTGCAAATTTTAAATTATTGCAATACTGTGCAAAGAAAAGTTAGCTGCAGTGACTTACTGCTTAAAATTCAACTATATAATATTTTAGAAAAAAGAAGAAAAAAAAAAGAGGGGGGAAACTTAAATTTAACTAGACTGCTTAACAAGAAGTATATTGTTTTAAAAATCTAATAGGGGAAAAAATTTTAAGAGTACACGGCCAAAAACTGGACACTTAGCTTTTTTTAAAAAAAATGTTTCGTATTATGCTCAACCTAAGTCGCTTTACTCCAGAAACCGTTTGTACTCAATTTAGTTAACTAGAAGTCCAGCGTAATTACAGCGGGGAAATACAGGAACATCTTTCCTTAAATGGAAAGGAAAAAATTGTATGAATTAAAAAAAAAATGTAGTACAAATGGGATCGCCTAAACAGAACGTGCGATCAGTCAGCATTCAATATAGCTTGTGTAAAATGATTCTGTAAAGAAAGTCTTTATTTCAGGTGTTCATAAAAAAAAAGAGTTGCAGTTTTCCAGTAGATTTATCTCTAAAATGTCAATCCAGACTGCTGGCACAGTTCCAAAGACACTTTACTTCAGAAAAAGAGAAACGCTGCTGGCAGACTTCCAAAAAGTTTTTTCGACTTCATGTGAAAAGTAACAATCTTTAAGAAATCAGCCTGGTTTCAGATTTAACCTCTGTACTTCGGGTTTAGAGTCAGGATCAGCAACTGGACCTCAGATTTTCTAGAATTAAAACCTTTTGTGAACGTATAAATCAAAAATAGAAGGTACACTACCCTTTTATATATAGATAAATGACATAATTTTATACATAAGCCCTATTTCAACTAGGTGTTTGGGTACGGAAAAAACAAAATGTTAGTGGATTAATAAGGTTAATTTGTTAAACGCAAATTAACATGCAAAATAGCGAAGAAAAAAAATTCTCTTTTTACCCCATACTAATAGATATACATACATAAAAACTTTTAGTAAAAAATTCAAAAGTTTACAACAAGAAAATTCATTTGATACACTTTATACAACATTTAGAAAAAATATTTAAGGATACAAAATTTTCACAACTGCAGTTGATCGCTGAGAAATAAAAAAGATTTACGTACATACATTTTACATTACATTTACAAAACTATAGAGAAAAATGGTTATACACTTATAAAAGTTTATTTTATACAATTTACGACATTTAGAAAAATATATATAATGAATAGATATATATACAAAGTTATTCAAAAAGGTTTTCAAGACTCCGTTGTTGGCTAAAAAATAGAAAAGTAGTAGCGTATATACATATTGATCATGTAAAAACTTAGAGAGAAAATTTATATACAAAGGTAAGAAAATTTATCTTACGAATCGCTGCAGGTGATGGCTAAAACAGAAGGAATTTAAATACATATATATAGATCATTCAAAAAACTAAAGAGGGGGAAAAGTTTATACAAAAGTTCAACAAGGTTTTTTTTTTACCAAAAACTGCTGGTGTTGGCTAGGAATTAAAAAACATTAACGTACATACATGCATATATTATATACAGAAAAAAATTTATGACATGTAAGCAGTACATGAAATTTCGAGAGATGAAAGTGCATGCTATACGTTTAAATTTTGCATTTTTAAATTTTAAAAAGTTCATGCTGCAAGTTTAAATTTAGATTTGTGATATTTTAAAAAAGTTCATCTGTTTGAGATGATGATTGAAAGTCCAATAGAAAGTTCTACATGTCGAAAATTTTAGTACAGTACTGATAAACCAATACTTGAGAAAAACTAAAATACTGAACGATACGACCTGACAAATTGAGTCCTTGATATCAGCAAAAGAGATGAGGTTCAGACTGGTCAGTAGAGTTGTTGTGACAATTTCCGTGCTGGTGGCTTGTAGAACGGAGTCCGGCATCGGAGATGCATTTTTCTAGGATGGACTCGAGCCCGGTTCCTTGTCACTGTTCGTAGTTACAACAGGGGACTGCTGTCGCTCCGTGCTTTTGCATGCAGGGCTGCAGGAGTTTGTAGAAACTTCACCATAGATTACATGCCCTGTTGAAATTACCTTCTTGAAAATAACCTCATTTTCTTTAAGTGTAGGCGGCGGGTCAGTTTGACACTTTAAGTTCACGGTCTCATTAGAAATAATTGACTCTGTCGGCTGTATAGATTCAAAAATGACAGCTAAAAGCGAGTTACAAGGATTAGCCGCATCATTTATTGATTTTATATTTTCGCTTAGTTTAACAGTTTCCGCAGCCACAGTAATTTTAATAGGATTTTCTTTTTCAATTCCTGTCGCAACACGAGATAATTTTTCGGATTTAGTATCCGTAGCAAAATTCTGAATAATAGATTTAGTTTCATATGTATCGCTGTTTGAAAATGAAGTTTGTTCGTTTGCAGTAACTTGCGTTTGGCTTTTGCCACTAGAAAAAAGGTTTTCTTCACCAGTTTTAAGTTGATCTAAGTTCATTGAGCTCGCTTCCTGTGACTTAATAATTTCTTGCGGGTTTTCCACTGGGTTTACTATTGCTTCCCACTGACGTTCGTGGGGGGGGGGAGGGAGCGGTCATGTTGCATTCTTAGTCTGTCATCCCGAGTGGCAAAAAGACTGATAATCCGACTTTTTAAGTCGTCATAGGTTGGATTTGGGCCAAGCGAATGGCAGGCGATTAGTCTATGCCACTGTCGCGGTTCTCCTTCTAAGGAACATGCTAACCAGGCATAGTGTTTGGATCGATCGATGCTATGAACGTTAAAAAAATATTCAAGCTGCTCAAAAAATTGCAGCACGCTAGTGGTGCCATCAAAAAAGACTTGCTCGGGGGGGGGGGGATTTGAGCAAAGTTGGGCGCCAATGTGGAGAACGCGCCTTCTCCATACTCATTTAACTTTAACTTGGAGCTGTAAATGAAATACTTAATTTATGAAGAAATGACAGAGTCCAAATATATAACATAAATGAGCTTTAATTGAGCTTAAATAAGAAGGGGGACGCTGGACTTTGATTGGATTTACTACGTTTAAATGGGCGGCCTTCTTAAATACTTTGATATTAATGAATAACCACCGTTACTTTACTTTACTTAATTTACTCGCAAATGATCTCAACTACTTTTAATCACTTTCATTAACTTTTAAGACCAAGTAGTCTTTCGCATGTAGGAGGATTCCCTGACGTTACAATGCTACAGGACTTACTCTCTTCTATCCTAAGCCGCTAACAGCTAGCTTCCTCAACTCTCATACTTTCCTTCACACTAACTTTCTAACTACCATCCTTCAACTCACTCGCCTTCCAACTAACGCTCGTACCAACTCTCCCCTAACACTCCTTCCAACTCCTTTTATCTATCTTACTTTCCAAAATATTTGCATATTTCAATTTACAAATTTAAGTTAGGATAGGAACTAACTCCATCACTCAATCGACTTGAATCCTAAAACAGCAGATTCACGTTTTACCCGAAAAGTGCGAGTTTTAATTGTAGCACTTTGCTAGACCTGACACATGTCCGAAAAAATACGAAACCAAAATCATAACCACATACGCCCTTAAGTAATACAGCGCTAGCCAATGTTTTGGTATATTCAATATGTCTTCTGCGGAAGAGCTACTATTGCGGCAGCCATCTTCAATAGACAACAGTTAACTTCATTTGCCTTGCATACTGATATGCTGTAAACCATCTCCTTTTTTATCATTCCTCCAAGTTAATTAATGGTAAAAGAATTTCAATTTTAAAGTGATTACTCTAATTACATAAGCAAGTAAACAGAACTGAATTTTTTACATTCATAATATGTCTCCAGCAGCACTGAATCCTAGAAATGGATTAGGATTGTATTAAATATTGAAAACGCATTGCACTGAGAAAAAATTCTGTAACTGGCATCTAGAATCTAGATTGTGGCTCTAGAAAAAACAGTTCTATGTCATCCTTATATATTCTAGTTCCCATTGAAAGCACGTTTTAGAAACTCCTATTAGCATTCTAGATTGTTTGCCTATATTCTCGAGGACAAAGCTATTTAAAAATCTCTGCAAATAAATGAGAGTACAAGAGGCGGATTTCAGCTATTATAATCTTGATTTATTACCCATTTCTAGAAAATCAAGCGAGAATTTCTCGCAATATAAAAGATTCGGAATATTTAAAATATTGTTTCACCCTCTAGAAATGCGTAAACTACAAATTCTCGATCATTTAACCTATTCAGTTTATTGGCGTGCCTTATGCACATAGCTCGAAAATCTATATTTCTAGTTAAGGAATTTAGAAAATGACCACTTATTCATTCTAGATGAAAGCGGTATATATTTTTTTCTCAATGTAAAGGAAGAGACGACATGTCCAAAAAAATATGAAGCCAAAATCATAACCGCATACGTCATGAAGTAACACAGTAACTAGCGAATGTTTTGATACACTCAGTATGGTTTCTGTTGAAGAGTTACTATTGCGGCTGCCATTTTGAGTTGACAACAGTTAACTTCATTTGCCCTGCATGCTGATATGTTGTTAGCCATCTTCCTTTTCCTCACTCCTCCAAGATAAGTAATGATAAATCAAATTCAATTTTAAAATGATTATTCTAATTACATAAGCAAATAAATAGAACTGATTTCACATTCGTAATATGTCTCGAGCAACACTGAATCCTAGAAATGGATTATGACTGTGTTAAATATTGAAAATATATTGCATAAATAAATTCGTTATCTTTGGAAAATTGAGGAACAGTGGGCGTGATTTAGTGAATTTCTTTAAATGTTACGTAAACGCTCACACATAGCTAATAACATCCTAATTAATATTCCATAGTATTGTTAATAAACGCCTTTTTTTTTCACACACCAGTATTTTTACTCCCATTAGCCGACTACTGTAGGTAATAGAAATGTTATATTCGGTCCGAAAATTCGATATTGAGTTTTCACCTGATTTACAATTTTTAAGGTCCCCTGATTTGTAATTTACGTACAAAATTTTCGAATGAGTATATAAATACAAACTTTATGGAGACAGATAAAGCTCTCGAAAATAAATTAAAAAACTTTGATTAATACAATGTATTTGAAGCACAGTTTTTTAAGTTGATTTCTTTAGAAATCAATCTATTGCAATCACTTATTTTATGTATGTATGTATCTCTATATAATGAAAAATTTGTCATCACGATCACTTCTGATAAATACTGAATCAATTCTATCCAAAATTGAACGGTTGACGAGCAGACTTATCTTAGAAATATCTTGAAAGAGTTTGCTGGCCAACTTATCTTGCTTAATAATAAAAATTTCAGTTTCGTATAGAAATGTATTTATTTGTTTTAAGGTCTCCCGAGAGCAAAAAAGTGGTTTTTAGCACAGTGGTCAACGTGTATGTGTGTGTATGTGTATTGGGAATATTTTGACTATCATATTTTCGAAAGTAATGAAAGTAGAACGATTTTTTACAACTTTTAGTGAAAATTTGAAAATCGGAAGTGGTCCATATGTCAAGAATGGCTCTAACGATTTCCTTCAAATCTGATATGTAAATACCATTTTAAATGCCTTTTCATATGTATTAGGTGGTTAGTCCATTAGCAGACATTCTGTATAAAATAGATTAATTTGAAGTCTCTCGAGAGTGTTGCGTTAAAAACGACTTTATGGAATTTCTTCAAACTCGCCCTATTAATTTTCTTTTATACATCCTTTCGTATGTATTTGTTAGTTTCTGGTGTACAGATGAGTTTACCAAATTTTGGTGAAAATCGACATCCCATCGGTATCTCAAAAATGGCTCTAAAGTTTTCTTCAAATTTGTTATTTAAACCACTGCTGCTAACTTTTAGGAGCATTTTCATTTAATAATTACCACCAATTTTAAAGAATGGTGTTTGCTGTGTATGCTGGTCGTTCCTTATTCAAACATGTAATTAGACAAACATTATAATAAAAAATTAGGGATGAAATGAAGTATAAAAATACCTACAAGTTGGGGATAGGGTAGCGGGTAGGTTGGGCTTAACATAGCACTAATACTGAGCTATGAGTAACTGGCGACGGTCTGGGACGCACCCCTAAGGACGGTCCGGAGACATGCCATCACAATTTTGATCCTCCACGGGGGATCCTACAAGTGGGTAACACTAGCATAAATTCCTTTTTAGATGCCCTTTAGCGTGTATTACTTCGTTACTATAGGAAAACTGACCTATAGAGTCCTACTTAGGTAAGCCAGTTATTCACCACATAAATAGGTGTTTCAAAAAAAGGTTGTAACGATTTTTTTTTAACTCGTTATCTAGGGTGTGTGTGTATTCGAGTTAAGGCCAATTGTCAACACTTTGGACCTGGGGCAAATGAAATGTTTTTCCTGGGAGTCTTTCTAATGGTTGCTAGTTCGTATTCACGGGAGTTTCGAAGAAAACCACGGAAAATTCGAAGGACTATGCCAATGGGCGTGACATAGAATCGAACCTAGCACTTCCCATATACCAGCTTTGAATGCAGTACCGCTCGACCAAAGGTTGGGTTGATTTACTAGGGAAAGAAATTAAGTTATTTCGTAAATATTAAGTCAATGGTGTTCTTTTTTATTATTTTCTTTCTTTAATCAAAAGGCGGAATTACATTAGGATAATAATATTTAGAAGATTTTTATAAGAAATTATTTTTGTCATCGTGTCTTCGTGTCATGCTAGTAAACAAGGCGCCTTCATTATAAAGTAAATATAAGCCGTTCCGTTTATCGCTCCTTGATTCAGTTGGTTAGGGCGTTACGTTAAGGGTCCTCTTCACTCATCGCCGCCGGAAGCCGAAGTTAATATTATTCTATGGGAAATTTTTCTTTACAAATAACTTATTAACTAATAAATATTTTTAAATTCTGTTTTCACATTCTGAAAATTCCCAGCTGTTAAATTGACGGTCCTTTTTTAAAAGGACCTTTTTTATATTTTTTTATATTTTACTTTGAAGCTGCAAAATACGAATTTTTAATATGTGAAATTTTCTCATTTTGCAAGTTCAAAATAAAATATTAAAAATTAAAAAAATACATTTTTAAAAAAGGTCCGTCAATTTACCAGTTGGGAATTTTCTGAATGTGAAAACAGAATTTAAAAATATGTATTAGTTAATAAGTTATTTGAAAAGAAAATTTCCTCATAGAATAACATTGGCTCGGGATTCCGGCGACCGTAAGTGAAGAGGGCCGTTAATAACACAGTGGTCGAGAGTTCGGCCCCTGTAAGGTCCGGCGTGTTAATTTTTGCAGATAATTAGCAGAAAAGATGTCATTTGTTACAAGAAAATTTCTCTTTGCTTACACAGTATGCTAAGAATTTTTTTTTTAACTTTCTTTTTTTATATATATTAAAAATCACAAAAAATTTTTGATAGAAAAAAAAAAAAAAACACCAAATAAAAAGTTATAAATAAAAAATAAATAAATAAATAAATATTTTTTTTAACTTCTAATTTTTGAAATTGAATTTTGTCATCGTGTCTTCGTGTCATGCTGAAAAACTTCCACTTTAAAGTAAATGTAAGGAATTTTACATTCGAGACCAATATTCTTAGTTATTACTTTTTGTATAATTATTCGTTAAGCCATAACTTTAAAAGGTCTCGAAAACTTTTAAAAATATTTTGAATATTTGAAAATTTTCCTCTCTTGCAAACGGGAAATATCTATATTTTTCTCTAAAATTTCCTTAGTGTTAAAGCTTTCATTTCTTTATAGTATGTCTTTATCTCAATAACTTTTTATTTTATGCTTTTTAGGGATTCACAATAAAAAGCTTCTAATGTTTAAAAAAAATTATTTTTTATGTAATTATTTTTTTTTTCAGTTAGTAATAAGCTAGTAGCTTTTGTAACTAGAAAATAATTTTATGAAAGCTTTTCTTATATCTTGAAGATGTTTAAGCACACTTAATCCAAGCAAGATATGAAGTGCTGTATAATGGTTTACAAAGGAAAAAGCTTTAAATGAGTTTTGTAAATATTACGTCAGTGGTGTCACATTTTTTTCTTTCTTTCGTTTGACAAATTATGGAATACATTTAGGAAAAAATATTTTGAAACTGCTGCAAATAGAATTACAATGAATGCTAAAATGTAACCAGAAAATAGTATTAGGAAAGCTCCTTTTACATCTTGAAGCTGTGATGCACTTGAATTTCGGGTTTCACTGCAATAAATACGGTACGTTATAATTCAATAAGATAAGGTTTATCTTCATTAAGCTTTTTAAACACACTTGATTGAAGCAACCTATGAGGTGTCGTTTAATGGCTTATTAGAGAAAGAATTTTAAACGATGTTTCGTAAATATTACATGAATGGTGTTACTTTTTTTTCTTTCTTTTGAGAAATGATAGAAATTTTGCAGCTACTTCAAATAAAAGTACAATGAATGCTAAAATGTAACCAGAAAATAATATTAGGAAAGCTCCTTTTACATCTTGAAGCTGCAGTGCACTTAGACTTTGTGTTTCACTAGAATCAAACAGGGTCTGTTTTAATTCAAGAAGAAACTGCTCGTCTTCGCAAAGTTTTTTAAACACTCCCGCTGCAAATAACCTATGGATGACTTCATTTAAGTAATGTTTGTAACGGAATTTCTTTGAAACGGGAAAACTGTACGGAGCAGTGAAAAAGAATTCTTCTGGAATGAAATATTTATTTTTGTAAGGTTTTAAATAGATTCTTCCCGTAAGGAATACTTTTTCAGGTGGAGCCTTATCAAACGAGTCGAGAACATCTTCAAATTTTCCAGTATTTCGTAGCAGGCATTTACCTATAGACCTCCACATGTCGAATTCTGAGTCGAGAAAAAATTTTCCCATTATTAAATTACTGAACGCGTAACAAGTTATTGAATTTTGCTTCGAGGCACTAGACAAATCTGGGATCTATATCTTTAATCCCAGTAAATAGCGGCAATGTGAGAAATGACAGCAAAAGGGACTTATAACCATTGGTAATAACGAAGGCAAATCCAAACCATGTGACCAATATTAGCCTATATAAATTACGTTATGTATTTCCATGTTGATAGACTTCTCTAGTAAATATCCGAATAACATAAATAAAACACGTAGATACTTTTGTTTTCTGTTCGTGTAAAAGAATAAAATAAAGGAAAATATTAAAGTGATAATCATAACTAAAATCCATAATGTTAAAGGAAATAGATACATTAAGGCTAAACTTGTAGGCACTGGTTTCAGTTTGTCTGTCATGAATGTAATTTCTGAAAAGAGATATGGGTAGCTAAAGTTTATTACTTGCATTGTTGATTCACTCTGTCTGATGCCACCTACTGCTAGATCAACTTCTGAACGGCTGACCATACCGATCATTCCGGTCACATTTCCGTCCGGTAACCTAATGCCGAACTGGCCATCAGAAGGAATATGTACTTCACATGGGGCGTGCAATACTTCAGATAACAGACGTATGAAAAAAGCATCTAAAACAAAGATTTCTTTTCCACCGCTCATTACTGAATAGAAATCTACTTAGGTGCCTTTAAAGAAGCAACTGAAATAACGCTTGTAACACTTTTGTAACACATTTTTATCTTAAAAAATGGTGCAAGGTATTTTTATTTTTATTGTCGTAAATAAGATTATTCTTAATCAAACCTACTTACGTAAGACCATAGTACATTATCTATGGGATATAATATTAGAACTTTCTGTTTGTATACAGCAGCTCTGATAAAAACTATTTCTAAATTCAATTGTATTACTGTTCCTTAATATTAAATGTACAAATATTTTTTTTAATCTGTAGCAAATGTCAATTACCTTTTCGTTCAAGCGTCGAATATAACATATATTCAAAAAACAATGTAATAGATTTTTTTTTTCTCAAATATAATATATTTACAGAATACTGAAGATCATGTTGCATTTCTTGTAATTTCCTTTTATTTGTTAAAGTGGCAGACATATGTAAATGCAGAAACAGAGGCGTTATTAAAGTGAAATTAACAACTTGTGTTACTTTCGTAATTTGAAAAGTCTCCGTAATACTTTAAAAACTTTTTAATAAAATACAGTGCAATCTTCTCCAATGAAGAAAATCTTATACATGAAAAAAATTCATTTGAACCTAATTTTTAATTATAAAATTAATGTTTGTAGCACTCTGTGTCTATCATTAAAAAATTAATCTAAGCAATGCAATTAAGCATATTCTGGAGAATATCTTCTATCTAAAAAAGCTATCTTTGAAAGATATTTTTAAAGTTACTTTAAGTCGATTTTTTCATTTAATAAGTACATAGATGAAAACACTCTTAGTAAATTCCAATCTTTAAAATTACTACGATATTTTATCTTTGTAAATTTCTTCTTCTAACACGCTATGAATCTTCTTGCAGAAAAAGCGATTAAGAATGCTTTGATATAAAAAACGTTCTGTAATATTTGATTATTATGAAGTCTTGCAAAATATGGTATAGTCTTTTACCTGTATATAACAATTATACATATAAAGTTCATTTGAACCCAGTAATTAATTGCGTAATTAATATTCGTATTAGTTAGAGGAATTCTTTATCTATTATTAAAAATAATAATAATAATAATCTAAGCAGCATGATTAAGCTTATTCCAGAGAATTATTTATATCTAAAACACTATCATTGAAAGTTATATGTGTAGTTATTTTTAAGTCAGTATTTTCGTTTAATAAGAAAAGAACGTGGATGAAAACATTTTCAGTAAATTCCATTCTTTAAAATTGCCACATATTTTATCTTTGTAAAATTTTTCTTTTAAAATAACACAAATCTTTTTGCAGTAAAAGCGATTATGACACGTTTAAAGCAGAAAACGTACCGTAATATTTGATTATTGCCAAGTCCTGCAAAATGCAAAATAAGTATCTGCCTAGAACAATCAAAATATTACCGAAAAGATGCATTTATTCAGATAGAAAATGAGTAAAATAAATAATATTATAGTTATAAAAAATTAAAGAACACGCTTTTATAGATATGTGAACTAAAAAGCACAAAATATCTATCTTAGTATTAAAATGCAGGGTAAGAGAAAATCATGTGAGTGACGCACCATAATATTTACATACATTTAAATCTTTAATTAAAATAATTCAGAATTAAACAAAAACCATTTTTAAAAAATCTCCCCAGACTGGGCTCGAACGCTAGACCCTTAGGTTCGCAGCGCGGAGCTTTACCTCACAGGCACGGAGTTCACGTAGGAAAAGTCTTTTTTTACAATGTAGATTTTTTGTTTGCTCCCAGATCGGTTACAAACATACATACAGGTGAAGCTAATAAAAGCGTGTTAAAAACACTCGTCTAAAACAAATTTGCATGTTACTTTTTTCTTTTTCTTTTTTTTTTTTTTTTACAACATGGACTCCAGTGTCTTCAATTTATTTAATTCAGTATATTCATTTTATCATCAATATCGAAAGCCAAGTAACTACATAACATGAAAGTGCACTTTAACTACAAATTTTGTTACTCGTTGCTATTAGAGATAGTATAGCATGCATTTATAAAAATTAAGTACCATTGTAATTATATTATTCCAATACTTTTACCTAACTATAAATAAAAATGTGTTTTATAGTTTTATTTATTTCAAAACATAAATGTTGCTACTTAGCAGTATTTAATGGCATAATTATTCTCTTTTGTTTTTTAACATCACAAAACACTTTATTCCGAAATGCGTACAGTAAGTACTGATTCGTGTAACAGGTATTTGACACATAACTTTCCTTTTTTATTTGAATCTCTTTTTATCGGTAATCATTAACACAGTTTTCAAAATCGAAGATTTTTGTTCAAAATGTATCTTTAATTCTGCTTTACTATCCTAAATAACTAAATGTCATAATTATTATTATTTTCATTTTATATGATTGCGCAACAATTGCTTGAATATATTATCATGTTTCTTTAAAATTCGTAATTATTAACAAATGTCCCATTTAAAGTGCATAAATTTTATTTTTGAAAGAACTTTTATTCATTGTTTTTCAACAGTGATTTAGTGAAACATTTTTATTTATTATTATTATTATTTTTTTTTTTTTTAACATTATTTGCATTATAAACTTTTTTAAGCGATTTTAAATTCTATTTAATACATGATCAATAATTTTAATTAACTGTATGATCACAACTGTCACAACTATTTCTTTTGTGGCAATTTCATTATAAAAAATGCAGTTTCACCTAACATTCATTTTTAGACTATTATTTTTAAAAAATAATCTAGTGTGGCACCCACGCTACTTTCTCTTACCCTGCATCTCAATTCTGTAAAGACAGATTGCAGTTTGAAAGTGACGATAACAAATACCGTATATGGACCCACTTTAAAAAGAATTCAAACTAGGTTTAAGAACAGTTTTATTTGACAAATACTTCTGTGTGAGGGGTGTGCCACCCCCTTCAATCCCCTGTTTGACTATAATACCTACATTTATTTAGGATTCAAGACTGTTAATAAATTTAAAAGTTCATTCTAAATTATTCACACAGCTTGCACCCGCACCATTTCTTGAAACTTATCAATCTTAATCAAACTATTCAAGTATCAACCTGATATGAACTTCAAAATACTATATTTCAGTTGCTTGCCATTATTTGTTTTAAGTTACACTGATAACAGATGTACACAAAATTCAACTGTTAAAAACTTGACTTTAGCATCCAGAGAACCTCAAAATGTGTAATTAAGAAAAAAGAAAAAAAAAAAAAAAACAAGAGTTGAAAATTTAACTCTAAAAATACTTTATATACCATACGAGTATGAAAAATTATTTTCAATCCTGAGCAATTTTCCTGAACATGGTAAAGTGTAGTAAATCACTTCCATCGATTACATTCAATAAAAAGAATATTTTCGCTTAATTTTTGGTAGTCCTGTATGCCTTCTATAAATTAAATACACACTACATTGTGTATTTAAATATAGACTTATATTAATAACACACAGAACAATATTAAATAAACTTCCAGCAATTTCCAAATATAATTCTATTATATTCTAGTTTATTAGGTAGCCCTGTAAACAAATCGGGAATGATTTTCACACCATAATCTATACGAAATATGCTTTTTTGTATATAAAAAAAATATATGTTCATTCCATTTTCTTTAGGGTTTGGTGTTTTGGAAGTAAGGCTGATAGACTAGTCTTGGGCCTGAGGGGGAGTGCCCTATGGGGGGATGTCTTTCTAAGGGGTCCTAGCCTGTATTTACGCACCATTTTCTTTAGTACAACGTGTTAGATTGTTCCTACTGTAATTTCGTCCATAGACGTAATGTAACTGAATTCTCCTGCATGTCCCTGTACAGAACCATTCGCTTGATAAAGAAAACTTTAGTGTAGCATCCCTATAGGATGCCCATTTAGAATACTGAATTTGGATTTCCTGCTACTTTTTGTTCTTGAGATATGTAGACACTCACACAGAGAGACCAACAGCTAAAAATTTAGGTTTTAGGGCATCTCAAATTGCGTAGATATAACAAATACTCAATTTCGAAAATTATCCCCCAAAACAATACATTATTTATACATGGTCCATGGGTAATAGAAAGTAAATAAGAAAGTTTTTGTCAAAAGAACACGTCTTTCAATCATTAAAGTTTCATTTTAGAGTCATCAGACTGCTTTAACAACTTAGACGAAAGTCGAGAACTAAAAGTTTTGGAGGATTAGAAAGCTGTCTGGCAGGTAGTATATCTCCGAGAAATATAGTTAGAATTTTTCTCGGAAATAAAGCATTATAGAAAGCAAACATTTCAACAGTAAATAATATATGGAATTACTAAAAATACCTTTATTATTAGGTATTGCCTGCTTTTCGTGAAAAAAAAAGCGGCATTCAATAGTCTATACTTGCTCTTTTGCTACTACCATACATGATAATATTTATAATTTATTCCGGAGTACTGTTAGCACCGCCCTTTTTTCACACCAGTAGGATTTTAGAAAAATTTTCTTCAATATGTAATTACGATGAAATAAGAGGAAAAGTGGTTTTAAAATATACTGGTGTGAAAAAAGGGCGGGACTAACAGTACTCCGGAATAAATTGTGAAAATTACCAGGTATGTACTACTAATTCCATAGAGAAATATTTATTATATTACTTAAGTACTTCTTTTATGATTGAATATGAGAAAAATTATTGATAAAAAATAGTGGTGTAAGAACGCCGCCTCGAGACGGAAACTCTTCCACCTTTCTACTTGGTCAGCTGTGATAAAATGTGATATCCTGACCAGATTCGACACCAGAAGAAACGCAAAACGACATATTCTACTTTTTATTTTCTCTTACCCATAAGGCAGAGGAAGTATTGTTTTGGGGTCAAATTTTCGAAATGGAGTTTTTGTTATATTTTTATGTTTTGAGGTCCCCTGAATCCAAAAATCATGTTTTGAGGGACTGGTCTGTGTGTGTGTGTCTGTCTGTCTGTCTGTTATCAGCATATCTCAAAAACAAATTATAGCAAAAAGTCCAAACTTGGTATTCTAAATGTACATAATATAGGGATGCTACTCTAAACTTTTCGTTGAGGTCAAGAAAATGGTTCGTATACAGGGACATCCAAGAGAATTCAAATACTAACCGCCTATGGGGAAAATTGCAGGTAAGTAGAGTTTAACATCTATAGACTACACTAAACCAAATGAAATTAATGTACATATATTATATATGTAAAAACATGTTTCATGTAGAATACGGTAGAGAAATCATTCACTGTTCGTTTACAGGGCTCCCGAAAGAACTAGGTTATAGTGCGATAATACTTGAAAAACGATGGAAGTTTACTTCCGGTTGTGCCGTGTGTTATATTATAAGATTATATTTATGTTCTGGTCACTAGTGCTGGACGATATCAGAAATTAAATATCGCGATATATCACCAAGTTAATATCGATATTAGTGATATATTGCGATATTTCTTTCAAGATAGGAAAAAATAGATATTTGTTATTTTTTAAAGACATATGCACACGAATTTTAAAGTATACAAGTATAGAGTGTTTTCCATGTATTTTCTGGTATATTACTACCATAACTTTATCATTAAACAAAAAAAAAAAAAAAAAATGCATAAAAAGTGAATCAATATTTTGTGTTTCTTATAACTTATACTATTGCTTTTTAGTATACCTCTGTATAGTTTGTCCCCTCTTCTTCCCATTTTAGGCTTTAATTATTTGAAAATCATATTTTAACACAGCTAATATGTGATCTGTGTTTTATTTGTACCAAGTATATCAAAATTCATAATTCTACTAAAAATAAAGCTTAAGAAAAAATGTCTTAAGATGTAGGTATTAAATAAAAATGAAAATCATTTTAAATAGTTAAGAATTGCCATTGGATACACCTTTTTTGGTCGTAGAGAGTAATATTTTTTACTTAAAACTCTTATATGCATCCTAAATGCCAGTTACTTGTCATTTTTATTTTTGTATCTGCTTACCAAATCATTACAATATTTTTTAAATATATATATGTTCAATTCACATTCGTAATAGTTTCACAATAATTGAAAACTGAATTATATATATATTATATATATATATATATATATATATATATATATATATATATATATATATATATATATATGCATGTATGTATACATTGTCAGTATAAAAATTATATTATTTAAACAAAATTATGTTAAAGTTTCATTTTGTTCATTTTGTGCATTTAAACCAATTTTATTTAACATGTACGGCTTAAAAAAACAAAAAATAAAACAAAAAACAAAACAAAAAATAAATGCTACATAAAAAAAGTAATAAACGATCCAATATTATATAATTCTATAAAGAAACTGTTACTGGAAAATTACTGAAGATAAAACTTTATTTTACATCAGTCAGATAGCACCCTTTCTCCCTTCCCATGTTATCCAGTGGGATTTTTGTCGCGTCGTTTTATAAAAATATTTTATTAAAAAATGAACTTTTTCGAATTCTGTTTTTTGAATATTACTCTTTGAACAGGTCGTCTTTTAGCTTAAATTCTGTTATTTCAATATTACTCTTTGAACAGGTCGTCTTTTAGCTTAAATTCTGTTATTTCAATATTACTCTTTGAACAGGTCGTCTTTTAGCTTAGTGAGCAATTTTTCGAAAAAATAAATTTAAATATTTTACTTAGAGTCCATAATTTACTTATTGAAATAAAATATTTAAATTAATTTTTGCGAAAAATTGTTCACCAAGCTAAAAGGCGACCCGTTCAAAGAGTAATATTCAAAACACAGAATTCGAAAAACTTCATTTTTGAATGAGTTATTTTTATAAAATGAAACAACGAAAATCCCGTTGGATAACATGGGAAAGGAGAAATCTGACTGATGTACAGCCTTAATAAAAAAAATATTTTATCGAAATATTTAATAATAATAAAATAATAATAATAATTAAAAAAAAAAATGCATTCTATAATTGCTTATATTTTCAGAAGTCTTTTAGAAGTTTCTTAGCGTTTAGCTAAGAAAATTTGCAAAAAAACTCTTCTAGTAGCTATCAGTTCGGCTTTGATGATCTTTGTTAAAACACATGTTCATGCTCGCATCTTATTGGCCAGGAAATATCGATACTTTGAAATAGACCAATATTAGTGAACCAATAGCAGTAAATGAGCTAAAACAAAAGATATCGTTTTCATTCGTCATAATAAACGTTTGTCTTTTTTATCGCCTTGTCTGTGGTTTTTCATCACCTACGATATGATCCACGAGCGGTGATGTGCAATATTATCAACGAACTTATACTAATGGTAGTATAAATTCTTTCATATTATCGTTTAGGGTCAGGTAAATGCATGAATGTAGAGTGGGAAGTCAGTATACTGTGATAACTTAATTTTCTTGATGAATATCATTCAGACTTTTCGGACAGTGATATTTTCGATTTGCTAGATAGCACGAATAAAGATAAAGAAAGTAGATACACCTTTTTTCTTAATGAAAGAGAGATATCGTTTGGGGTTAGGTTTATGTTTCTCTATTTTAGTCAGTGAGCAATAGAATAGGAAGGAAAAAGAAAAAGGGTTGCACTATTCAGCTTTCTTTTTGTTCGGTGCGTGGTGATGTATGCTTAGTGGGGAAAGCAGAATTAGAAGAAGTTATTTAAGATTGGCGTTCATTATTATTTATCGGCACATTGATGGAGCGCGCACAAGGGGTTGCATTAGTATAAGCTATACGGCGCGCGTTTTGTTCGGTGCGTGGTGGGAAAGCAGGATTTGAAGAAGGTATTTAAAATTGGCATTAAACATTATTTATCGGCGCATCGATCCATCGCTCTGTACGCGCTAAGAAATATCGTTAGAGGGATATATCGGCAGAACAAGATCTTTAATATCGTTATTGCGATATTAAAAAAATATTGATACTTGGGGATATATTGATAAATACTCCAGCCCTAATGTTCACCATGTGACGTGTACATAACTTTTAGACGATATAAAGTACTGCCAATATTTATGCCACAACATTCTTTTATATTGTTGGTGGAAGTGCTTTACTGTAATATTTTACCATGTGCAGGAAACCTGCTCAGCATTTGAAATTAATTCCTCATAGCCATATGGTAAATAGTGTAATTTTTTTTTTTTTTTTTTTTTTTTTTTTAGCTAAATATTCATCACTTGAATTTTAGTATATCTAGAAGTTTTGAGGCTTCCTGAATACCGAAATCAAGTTTTTAACGCTTGATCTTTGTCTGTGTCTGTTACAGTAAATTAAAAATAAATAATTTCAGGAAATCCAAATGCTGTATTTTGAAGTTAATGTGTTTGTTACTAGAAAAGTTTGAAGAGGATTAATAAGTTTCAAGGAGTATTGTAGTGAAAGTTGTCTGAATAATTTTAAATTAACTTTTGAATTTAATAACAGATTTGAATTCTATATAAATGTAGGTACAGTAATGAAACGGGAGGGTTGAGGGGGCGGCAGTCCCCCCCCCTACACACACAGAATTACTTGTCAAATAATGCTGTTACGAAGTCTGTTTTAGCATAGGTTTGCACAACAGTACTTGTTATCTTGCCTCTTAACCTCCAATCTGCATTTATAGCATTAAATTTCAGGGTAAGAGAAAGTCGTGTGAGTGACACACCAGATTATTTTGTACACTTAATTCCATTCAAACAGCTTACAAAGAATCACAAGCAGCATACGCAAAAATATTTGGGAAAAAAAAATTAGGATTCAATTTTTATGCGGTTGTTTGTTTATATGTATGTATATTATATGTATATAAAAAAAAAAAAATCCCGCTGTAGCTCTATATATCGTCTGTAAAAAAAACAATGAGAATATTCTAGCTAATTACCGTTCGTTGTCTACATTAAGGGTAGTCAATGTTTTTTTTTTTTTTTTGTTTGTGTGTGTGTATTTGTAAGTAGTAAAATTGTCTAACCTCCCACCGGTTCTACAAAAAATGATGATTTATAAAGCATTGGAATATCTTTACATTATAAAATTTCTAAAACTGAATTATCTTAAGTTAAAACATATAATAATAGAGCACTTTTTTTGCATTTCAATGTTTTTAAAAAGTCAATTAAATTTTAAAGAAGGAAAGTGATTCAGTATCGGATAAAACCTCTACCATGAGCCATAAAAGCTTAAACGCCCACATGTGCGCGGTAGGGACCGAATTGACTACCACTGGTCTACACAATGAAATTTCAAACGAAACGGTTTTTTGATACACACTCTTTAAAGAAAAACGTTTTCTATACTTTTCATACTAAACTAGTTTATACAAGTATACTCAAAAAAAAAAAAAAAAAAAAAAAATCTGGAGTGACTCCACTTGACTTTCCGTACATTAAGTAATTAAAATTAATCAATAAGTTGTACCGTTCATACGTTATAAATTATACCATGCCAAATCGAAAATAGAGCTTAGATGCTATCGCACTTTATAATTTATGCCCGTAGGCCATAACGATAAAGAATTTTTCTTTATGTCCCTGTAAAAGAACTAAAGAAGTTAGATTCACCAAAATATATACAACTCATGTTACAATAACCTGTAACATACCTATCAAATTTCAGCACATTCGAGCAAAGTGCTTAGAAACTACCAGGTTCACTCATACACATACATTAATTCGCGCGCGTGCACACACACACATACATATATCACCGTAAAAACAGCAAAAATGAACTCAGGAAACCTTAAAACGTATAGATACGTCAAAATCTCCAAGTCGAATTTTTGTCATCCTAACAATATTTTACTTACATATGTATGTTCGGAAAGTAAAAATGCACTTTTAATATTACAATTTTGTCATACGAAAGCATCCAAGTTCAAATTTAACGATCCTATTACATAACCTTTAATTCAACTTGGAATATTTAAATTTTACTTTAGCTTCAAGTAGTCTATCTTACATTTTTAAATTGCATAATAAATTATAAGAACACATACAAAACAGTTTGCATGTGAAATATTAATGATAAATAGCAATCATATATCGGTACGCTAATTGTGTGTTTGATTTCACAAACACTACTAGAACATAATTTAAAATCATTAAAGTTATTTTAATTTAAATTTCAGTCCCAAATTTTACCATGGAATACATATTAATATTGAAATTTTACAGTTTTATTATCACTAATTTTTTATAATTCGGAAGTCCACTAGTGGCCGAGAGGTTCTGCTCTCAAAGCTGGAAGACGTGAAGTGCTGCGTTTGTCGGCTTAGCCCTTCGGAGTTTTCTGTATTTTTCTTCGAAACTTGAGCAAATACGGGCTAGGACCACTTAGAAAGATCTCTGCGGAGGGTACTATCCCTCAGGTGTAGAACCCTAATACAAATTATTACATGGGTTCGATAAAATTTACCAAAAAACTTCTTCAATTCCACGGTTTAAACTAGTTAAAATAAGTTTATTTAAATAAATATGTTGGGTTTCTCATGACTGATCTCGTGTATCGAGGTACAAATTAAACTCAAATACTCTAGTTTTAAACACTAACTCAAGGTGGGATCTCGCTCGAGGATCCCTGTTTGCACTCTCGTGTCTACTCATACACTGACTCGAACACAGAGGGCGCAGCCTCTACACAGATGCGTATTATTACCATCATAGTGTCACTATAAAAAATGCCCGTACAAAATATTTTTGTATGATTTCAGTTTTTTTTTTTTTTTTTTTAAACATTTATCTATTGTTAATTTATTGAAAGTTTAAACCAAAATTTAATCAAAAATTTTAAAGAATTGAAACTTTTAAGCTAACCATGAGTTTAAATAATAATCGGGGGAAAGGAAGGGGGCAAGGGCGACTCTTAAATAATAAAAAATACACAAAAACAAATTTATTTCTGTGATGATGCATATATCTAATGAAAAATGCTTCATATTAGAAGATGTCGCCCGACCGCCCTTTTCCACCGAAAGGAAATGGGATTTTTCAAAGCCAAAACCGTAGAGGCCAACATTTTAATTTATTCCGGAATACTTTTAGACCCGCCTTTATTTCGTACCATTTTCTTTTTAGAATATTTTCTCCTATACTTATATTATGAAGGTGACATTATATAAAGAAAGTGCAGGTAACGTCACGTACACAAAAACTTGTTTATTTGCTCAGGGCAAAACATTGGTATTTCTACCAATACAGGTTGTCCTTTTGCCACTTGTGAGTGGCACACATTGATTGATGAGCGTTTATTTGTAAACATGCCATTTCCTTATTAAAGCAGAATAATGCACCAATCAAACAATCGAGAAAAAAGCCCTTTAAATTTTTAGTAACAGCTTAAATATAAGTTTCGCCGGTCTGTCAACTCTCCTGTGGCGTAGTTGATAGCGTACCAAGCTTCTATCTAGAGGTTCTGAGTTCGATGCTACCTGACAGCAGTTTATTTTTCAAAAGAATTATTTAATTGTATTCTTTTCCTTTTCTTATTTTCTTATATATTTAAATCAGTTCTAAAATTTGCTTTTTAAATTACAAATAACAATAATAATAATAATAAATAATTATATTAATATTAATATAATTACTATTCTATCAAATTAAATAATTTCTTCCACAGCCAATAATATTCAGAATTATAAAATATAGGGGAGACTAGCGGTATAATTAAATTATTTCTAGCAAGCATGTGCTCGAAATACAGACAATATCCTTCAATCTAGTTTTCAATGCATCACGGTACAAGAATTACTTATCAACAATTTCTTTCGCAATTTTTGATACACTCTTTCGTAACCGATATTTATCAGTTGATAATATTTTCTCAAAATTATATATAACGATGAAACAAATAATAAATAATATGTCTTTTCACTAGAAATTACAAAAACGAACTGACACGTTAAAAAAAAAAAAAAAAAAAAAAAAAGGTTTTCCAGATGCATAGTATAAAGAGTTAGAAAATTTTCTTTAGTTTTTTCAAAGGATTATTTTTCTTTAAATATTTAGTCAGCAGATTTTTTCCCCTTAGGTATTTATATATATATTTTTTCTTAATCTTTCTGTGTAAGAAATAAAATATGCAGCTGCTCTTTAATATTTAAAAACGTAAAGCGGGATATGTTATGTGTATAAACATATACACCGAAACAGAAAGCTCAAACCAATATTTAAGTAGTACTTCTCCTAATACTTTTTCGCATTTCGGTCAATTTTATTTGTCTTAATTTTCTTGTTTGTATTTTCTTTATTTTTCCATTTTCCATTTTCCATTTTGATTATTTAAATGATTATTTATTTGTTGCAATTAAAGCTGAGAACGAGAGATTTAAAACAGGAATAATTGTAAAACTTAACCTTTTAAATAATTAAATCCTAAATTTGAAAATTTAATAAATAATAATTATTCAGTTTTTTTTTTTTATTTATTATAAAAATTATATGTGTAATATAATTACATTTTTCTATTTATAATATCTATAATTTTCTATAACTTTCAAAATAAATTAATAAAAAAAGCAAAAATATATAAATAAAATTTTCAAATATTTAAATAAATCTATAGTGCTAAAATATATATATACAGTGGTGGCCAAAAGTGTGGACATTTTTTGAAAGTTTCATGTTTTTCAACATTGTGTGCTTGTAGAATATATTAATTTTCACTTAAATACAAATGTTTATATATCAAATTGAAGGTAATTTAATGTAGAATTTAATAACAAAAACTGAATTAAAATATCTGAATTACAAAAAAAGTTATGCTCATTTTAGTGGAACAAACAAACACAAATCATTTTGAATAACGACGTGTTTTGTAATAAAAGCGTACTGGCCAATCACAAACACCGTTCTGAGGACCAATCAAATGTCTGTAACTATAGTTTAGGTTATTTGGATGGTAAAAGAGTTATTGTTGTGGAAATATTTTGCGGAATGATGCATACTAGTACAATTAAATAGAGTATTGCTGTTTTTGAATATTTTAAGTCCTTTTTTTTTAATTAAACTAATTTTAAACAATGTCACCAACAAGAAGAACTGATTGGACATCTAGAAAAAGAAGCCGAATTGTCATATTGAGAGAAAATGGCCTCTCTTAAGCTGAAATTGCAAGACAAGTTGGTGGTTCAGTGACTTGTTCTGGTGTACGAAAGTTCTGTTTACGTTATGAAAAAACGAAATCAGTGGAAAATCAGGCCGAAAAAAATGCACAAATGCTACTGCGATAGAAAATTAAACGGCTATGCCTTCAAGATAAAAAAAATTTCATCAGATGCCATTGGACGTGAAATGAATGCAGCGGGTATTGCAGTAAGTTCAAGAACAATAAGAAGAAAGTTATCAGGATTTGGACTACAATCTAGAATTCCAAGGAAAAAATCATATTTAAATCAAAAGCAACGCGAAAAACGAGTTAAGTGGGCAAAAGAATACATTAAATGGTCAGAAAATCAATGGAAGCAAGTAATCTGGAGCGATGAGAGTAAAATATCGCTCTTTGGTAGTGATGGTAGAAAATGCGTGAGACGTATAGTAGGTGAAGCACTTCATCCTGATTGCATTGAAGCAACTACAAAAAACCCAACAAATGTCATGATTTGGGCATGTATGTCTGCAGATGGTATGGGCCGGATTCAAGTGATTGATGGCATCCTGAATGCCAAAAAAACACATTGAAACTGTCCTGGAACCAAAATTGATACCTTCCATCAGGGATCTCTTCCCCAACAAAGCACCATTTATTTTTCAGCGGGATTCAGCTCCATGCCACACAGCAAAAGTATGCAAAGCGTGGTTTCAAAATAAAGGCATAGATGTAATCCATGGCCAGGAAACAGCCCTGATCTCAATCCAATTGAAAATTTGTGGCAACGTTTGAAAATTCTTGTACGAAAAAAACGTCCATCCAATAAAAGACAACTTATTGAATCTATAATTGATTCTTGGCACCATGAGATTACGAAAGATGAACTACAAACACTCGTTTACTCGATGAAAAGACGTTGTGAAGCTGTCTTAAAAAATAAGGGTTATCCTACTAAGTATTGATTGTGTAAGTATCACTTTAAAAAAATGCAAATCTAAGATAGATTTTACTATTAGTTGCATAATATTTTTTGGAATACAGATATTGTAATACTGTTTTTGTTATTAAATTCTACATTAAATTACCTTCAATTTGATATATAAACATTTGTATTTAAGTGAAAATTAATATATTCTACAAGCACACAAAGTTGAAAAACATGAAACTTTCAAAAAATGTCCACACTTTTGGCCACCACTGTATATATATATGTATAAACAGCGTGATACCATTTTTTAACATCGAACACAGACTTTGTGAAATAGTTCATACTAGGACTGGGCTTTATATCGATGTAAAATAAAATATCGATTTAACGCTAATATAGTTTATCCGATTTAAAATTTTCATCTTCCGTAAAATATCGATGCAGAAACATCAAAGCACGGGAAAATCTGATTCCAGACTAAACCGATTCTATGCTGGAATAATGCCAGATAGCTATTCATATTCATTCAACGGGATAACGATTTAGTCAAGCATGCGCACTCATAGACAATTAAATCATAAAAATCTTGACTGAATGAAACCGCAAAAAATCAAGCGAATAATATTCATATTCATTCGAAATACCGTTTCGATTTAGTGTTACGCAGGCGCACTGGGAAAAAGAGAATATCGGTTTAAAAGATGCATTCTTTCGATGAGCCATGATTGCGGTTTTAACGCATGTGCAGAAGCAAAATGAAAACCGATTCTGACTTCTGATACAAGCATTCCGTTTAAGTTTGGGTAGATGAAATGGGATTATTCATTCATTCAAAATGCGTTTGATTACAAGAGATTTATTTTATCAATATTAGTATTTTCTTCTGCTATTTTTTGTTATATTTTTTGCCAGTTCCTTCAATTTATAAATAAGAAATCCCACACGCTTAATTTCAAAGAATGAATTAATCACTCCATATAGGAACGTAATATTTCACAATGACATTCATCCTTTCGGAGTAACTGTTTTATCAGAAACTGACAATTTGCGAAAAAAAACTGGTTCCAAATATTCTCTCTGTCGGGGGGAAAGAGCAAAGCACTACATTTCGAAGTGAAACAGGAAAAATCTTTAAAGGGGGTGAATTGAGAGCCTTTTCATTGGACCGATTAAGTCATGTGATATTTTGGAGCGATTTCCACAGATTCAAAATGGCTGCCTGCGATCTCGTGCTCGTGCTGACGTGCTTATAAGATTTGAAAATAACTAAAGATAACTAAATGCTTTGAAAATAACTGAAAACAGATGATGCTTAAAAAATTAAGGGTAAGTACTGTTTTATTTTTCGATCTCAATAAGTTCTTTGAAATTACCTACCTAATAACTCGCTTATCTATGTTATTGTAAATGTTTTCATGTACTGTACTAAAAACGATCGGTACTTACGTATTCACTGCATGTCATTTTACGAAGTGAAGTATAATCTGCACAAGTTTATCATACTTTTTTATCGTTTAACACTATTTATGTAATTTTTTATCATATAAGTTTGTAACAATAACAGGTTTATCATAGTGCCGAATAACTGCTGGCATGCGGTTAATACGAAAATGCCATGTTTTAAATATTTTTTTTTTCAATTATAATATTACTAAATGTATATACATACAATTGAATTTTTTTAATGCATGCAAATTTTCTAAATTTTATTATGATAAATTTCTAAATTTTGCATCTGTACCTTACCTTAACAATAATTTTTAGATTTCTGGTAAAATATAATAAAAAATAAATAAATAAAGTATATGATAAATCAATACAAATGTTAATTTTTTTAAAGCATACATGTAGTATGCACAGACATCCTTTAAATATCAGGATTGTATTTTCGGCATGACAGGAAATAATAAAAAAAAACTTACTGTTATTGTTTACATAAGAACAATCCACAATTTGCTAATTAATATTTCAAATTAGTAAAAATTGTAATTTAAATCTGTGTATTGAAATTTCATTATTATGCTATGACTGATTAAGAAAGCTGTTTTATATTTAATTAGTGAAAATTAATTAAAAACTTTATTGTTTTCAAATTTTAGAGATGTACCATATTCTGATTTTTACATATATATATACACTATATATTAAGTTTCACTTCTATATTACATTTTATTTGGGCATATATCGAAAAGGCATTCATTCAATATTTTAAGACTATATTTGGTATAACAATAAAATTAAAAATAATCCTATAAAAAATAAAAATAAAATAAAATGAATCTCATGTTTTTTGAAAAAAAAAAAAAAAAAAAAAAAAAAAAGCTGTTACATTTTAAATTCTTAAATATATATACTATATATATATATTTAGAAATGTTTTTTTTTTTCTCTCACTCCCCCCTCTTTATTTTTTTATTTTTTTCCTAGCTTTAAAAAAGGTAAAAAATATATTGAAATTTCATTAAAATACATTGTTATTGTTCATTTCGTTGTAGATCAGTTAAAAAAAAAAAGAAAGAAAGAAAGAAAGAAACTTCTGCATTTTATTTAAAAAAAAAAAAAAAAATTTGCATAATAAATAAAACTATCATTATTATTATTATTATTATTATTATTATTATTATTATTTTATTTGTTTTTTCAATTGTGGCGCCATCAGTGGCCGAGAAGTTCTGCTTATGAAGCTGGTAGTTGGGAGGCACCAGGTTCAATACCAGGCCATAGTTGCTGGGCTAGTTTTACGAAGTTTAATGCCTTGATTTCTCCATTAAAAAAAAAAAAAAAATAGAAAAACAAATAAAATAATTTTATGTTTTTAAATTAATAAATAAGAGAAAATTAAGCATTTTAATATCTTTAACCTTATTCTTTTCGTCCTCGTATTCCGTATTTTTGAATAAATATAAGAAAAATATAAGGCACCTATTGAGGTTAAGCTTTATGCATTAAATAAATGTACTAGCCTTTATTTATATACTCCTGAAGAAATTAAAAAAAAAAAAAAAAAAAAAAAACTAAATAATTAAAAGGCCTTTTTATTTATTAGTTACGTATTTTTAACACAAAAATTTCCAAAAACATGCTTTACTCTATCAATTGTATTTATATCTAAATGTTTGTTATATTAATCAAAATAATTTTTAATAAATAAATAAAATAATAATAAGTGTATATTAGTTAATGTTAACTTACATAATTTATTTTCAAAATTGTTCTAAAAAGGAGGGAAAAAAACCGAACGCCGCACGTTAAAAGTGCTAACATTAGAAAATAATTTAAAAAAAAAAATTGAAATATTACGATATTTTTTAGTCAAATGATGAAAGATAAACGTAGATATAATGCATAGAAATAAAAATTTTCAGTTTTTTTTCTTATATATATTAAAAAATGAGATAATATAATAATATTGCTTCTTTTGATTGATCGAAAACGAAACTGTTTTTAGAAAAGTACTTATTTAGAAAAGAATTGACGAAAATCAATGGAAATTTTTATTTCTATTAATAGAAAAAACATTTAGGAACATGAAAATTTGCTTCAAAAATTTTTAATTACATTTAATTAATATGAATATATGCATTTTTGAAAGTCACAATTTCTTCCTGCCTTATGCCTATGGTAGCGATTATTTTTTATTTTATTTTTAATTTTTTAACTTTTAACGAAAAAAAAAAAACTTATTTAAAAAAAAATAATAATAATTCTTTTGATGTTGGCACAAAATTGACTTTCTTTCGGCATAATTCTCTGAGATAAAAATCGTTTGCATTCATCATGGAAAACATTTTTAATAAATAATAATTTAATAAGTAATTCGTACTGCATGAATTTGAGTAAAATTATATTGAAGAAAGTCTTGTGGTGACCGCAACATACAAGTTTTGAATAACAATTAATTGACAATTTTCCTTTCCTTTTAGAGAAAGACTGGTCGATCGAAGATAAGGAAGGAGGGGACATAAAGATAATTATTATGGGAACAAAATCTGATCGTGTACCCAGCAAAAGAATGTACACAACAACACTGTATTGGGGCGGGGGAGGAAGAAAGAAAATCAGAGAGAGAATCCATTGTCGTATACTTGACTGATATAAATCAATAGCGACTTCCTGCATTGAGGTCTAGGCCCCTATCCCAGCTGCAGTACGCTGCGAGGCGGGCACCGGAGACCCATAGGTGCCTGAGGCCCGAAGGCAGGTTGTATGGGCGACAAATTACCGGATTCTCATACAAATAACATTTGGACATTTCATTGTCCACTGTCCACGGGGAAAACATTCCCCGAAGGTGGTCCAAACAGTATAATCTGTTGTCCTGTGAGACTTCCGCTATTTCTTTATACATGTGAATAGTCATAAAAAAAGTCTTGAGTTGAGAGACAGTTTCTTTAAAACATAAAAGATTGAAACTAGTATTCCTTACCGATTTATTATCATGTTGGATTTGAAGTTTTAAACTAAATTTATACATGCTACAGATAGGCTAAGTAAATTATTAGTGTATTTTCTAATATCTATTTATATTTTTAACCATAAAACTATAAATATATTCATATTATTGAATTGTTTCCAGATATTAGTTTTAAATTAAAAGTTGTTGTTTTTTTTTCCAACACTTTCGGAAAAATGCGAAAAAATAAATAAGTTAATTAACAAAACTAGTATCGCGCAGTGGTCGAAATTATAAAATACATGCTAAACACTAACGAGAGCGTAAGTGTTTCTGTTTCTACGTCCGGAGGGCGGGGGGGGGGAGGATTAAAGGGACAAATTCAGCCCCTGAAGTATGTGTGACACTGTATTTTTGTTATGAACAGCAAGTGACTATTAGAGAAAGTTTCATTAAAATCAGTAAGAAGGTGATATAAAGACAATTATTCGCTTTCAATCTGCTCCTAGACCCCCCCCCCCATCCTTCAGATATATACTAAGTGAAAGTGGTACCAATTTAATTGATTGAAATTTCTAAAAACGTATTATGAAAATAATTATTTAAATTCATTCTTTGGTGTTTATTGTTTTTGCGATTTCCAAATTTTAAAAATGACCTTTTTTCCGGGTGCCCTTTTTTCCGGGTGCCCTTTTTCCCGGGTGCCCTTTTTACCAGTGACTTTTTTTCCCAGTGACCTGTTTTCCGGGATCCATTTTGCACAATTAATCTCTTTTCTGCCCTTTTCTTCTTCTACTTTCCTTTTTATATTTCAGACAAAAATATTTAATATGAGTTTGAGTTTGAATTGCTTTTTCACGCTCAAGTTCGTGAATAAAACGAACTTCGCTCAACTCAAGTTCATAATTTTAAAAACGAGCGAAGTTCAACTCAAAACTCAAAATTTTTGAGCTACGCTCACGAACGCGTTCAAATGAACGAGTTCGTGCACAACACTGACTATAAACCGTCTCTACATTCTAAAGAAAACTGCTAAAAGTCCTTACGTGTCGGGATTATACCCTACAATTGGTAACGCTGCATTAAATCGATATATCCTTATATCGATATTTTAGACGAACGATATATCGATTTAAGAAATGTTAACATCGCCCAGCAGTAGTTCATACTAAGCTTTTACTGAAACTTTAAAGTCATCTTTGTGGAGAACGTTTGGCTAGTGCACGCTACTGCTTTACTACGTTGTTACCTTTATAATATACTACAATTCGGCGCAATCTCACTCCGAACTGAATTTTCGTTGTCGTGACTATGTGACTTATAGCCACTTTGTTTAGCAGGGGTTGTACTCTCCGCCTTTTTTTCAGGACACTCTCAGAGATAGGAAATTTCTGCAAAATGTGCCACGATTATACAGAGTAGAGATTATTTTATAAAATTAGTGGTAGCAATAAATTTGAAAATTATTCATTCATGAGAATGTCCTGAAAAAAGGGCGGACCCCTGCTTATATTTGTATGACAGATTCATCAATTCATAATGTACAAAATGTAGATTTATCTTTCCCGAAATTATTACAATTACATTAGGAAAGTTGTTAGTTACACTCTAACCCATTACTGGAATGTGGTATGAGTATTTAAAATAAAAGGCATGGTAAGCTAGTTATTCTATGTTTGAAAGGTGTGGTTAGCTATTTTCACCACGCCTACTTTTATTTCTACACTTATTTTCAGACAATTTTTAGTACAGTAAAAGTGATAGAAACAATCAAATTCTATTTGGTAATGCAAAGACTAACCGAAATTAACTTCCTGCAATAATGAAAGAAAAAGAAGTGCTGGAAAGAGGGAAGTTTAAATTCAAATGTAAACAGGATGTTACAGACATCAAACGGATGGATAAAAAAATGGTAATTATTCTCACAACTGAAAAAAAGCAAAATGCACTACAACAATCTCAAAAAAGAACAAAGATGGAACAATTAATCAGGTCACGTGTCTATGGGAGGTGCTGATTAATTCGATCAACTTTGAGAATATTATGCAATTGGACAACGCTTAAGATCCATAAATTTTCTGAATAATAATAATAATAATAATAAAAGGCTCCTAATGAAATAAAATTAAATACAGTTTTCAACCATATTACAATTTTAGGGAATACGTACAAGCGCTGTCGTTTGAACTCTACTAAAGCTATCAAAAAGAACACAGCATGTGGGCTTAACTTGTGATATTCGGTTAAGTGTTTCTCCCTGTTTAGTAAAATTTCATGGAAAATAATGTTGTCATTTTAGTCATCTATTAATAAAAAAAACTGTAATATAACAATCCTTTTACAGTTTGTCGTATTTACAAAATATATTTGATAAATATAAATAAAAGAAAAATGCATTAAAGAACATAAGTTTTTAATATAACATTACTGGAAATAATTCTTCCAATAATAAGTTGAACCAGCGTTGCTCCAATTTTTAGTATACGCCCCCACCCCTTAATACATTATGCAGTGTTGATACTATTTATAAATGTGTATGTAGGATTGTATCAGCACTCTATTGATACAATCAGTACAAATGTGTATTTTATTTTTTATTATGTTAGAATGTATTTTATTTCACTTTCTTTTCGATAAATTATTAAATTCGTTAATAATATTTCCTTTTCGATGCTCGCACAGCCTATTTTGTTTTATCTCGCCCCCAGGAGGTGGTACCTCACAGTTTGAAGATTGTTGCTTTAAATTCAAAGATAATAGGGCGAAAATTAACAGGATTATACAAATAAAAATTTTTAATATATTTATTTTGAGATCTGCTAGCATAACAAAATATCTAAATAAATTACTTTTGGAATAGTATCGTTCACAAAATTGTCGATAAAAATATTTCTGAAAAATACCACTTTTTGCCTTCCTGTCAGTAATGGAGGACTTCAAATTTCGTGCCCTCCCTCGCTACACTCTTTACTAACAATTTAACGCCGCCAATATATAGAGATAATATAAATTTCTGAAGCATAATTTACTATTATTTATTTATTTTATTTTATTTTTCATGTTTTATTAGTACTAGTAAGCAATGTTACAGAGATCTAAAAGATGTAATAAATGATTAAAAATATATAAGATATATTTGTGCAAACATGAATTTAAAGATCAGCATTCCTTTTATGATTTTATAAAATTAAAAGTTACGAATAAATAAATAAATAAATAAATAACAAATTCTGAATGTCATTTAAAAGTACTTTGAAAATGATGCTCGAAACAATACCAATAATTAATAAATAAATATGAATAGATTTCCTTTATTATTCAGAAAAATTTCTTAAATAATAGCATATTTTACAAATAACATTATTTTTGCTGCTATCTGCGGCTTTATAGTTTGTCCATTATACACTAAAAGAGTTCAGCTTGTTTTGTCAACAATATTTTCCTACAAAAATTTCAATCTTACAAAATTGCATAAATATCTGAAAAAGTATGATAAAAAATTCTGTATAGAAATACTGGTGGCAGAAAAAGCAGAATTCTATTATTTCTTTTATACATATCAGTCAATAAAAATATATTATATAAGTGACACGATTTTGGGATCAATATGAATATAAATATATATATGATAAGTTGTAACATTTATAATTTATTTTTGAGCACATAAGCCCGACCCTTTCTTTACACAAGCATGATTTTAGAGAAATTATTTTCGTTATGTAATTACGATGAAATAAGAAGAAAAATGCTTTCAAAATATACTTTTGTGAAAAAAAGGCGGGGCTAACAGTACTCTGGAATAAATTATAAATATTACCAGGTATGATATATATATATATATATATATACAGTTCCCGCCGCTTATTAAAATCACATTCGTTCTCAGCCAAAATGATTTTATAAAACGGCTGATTTTTATATCCGGCGAACGTTCCTGCACTTAAGGAAAAAGTATTACTTCCTTGAATTTGGAAAGAAACTTCAAAAAGTGACGAATACTGGAATTAGTAAATAATATTAATTAATTTTTAATAGATAATTAATTGTTTTTTCGATATAAGTAAATTAAACGCATTCCAAGTTCCCATGCATTTTCACTTGAGGAAATTCATCATTACTTTACCCAAAGTTCACGCTGTTCTTATAAATTTAAAATCTTTCCGTTTAAACCTCATGAATTATGTAATTTCAAAATAAGAACTAGAAATTGCCTTTTAATAATCAGAAATTAATATAAATATATATATAATTTCAAATGAAATTTGTAACTTGTTACTGCGCTTTGAAGAATACGTTCCTTGAAATTGCTACGAAGATAAGTTATGAGGCGTGTTTAATTTGTAACTGTGCTAGTGCAATTTGTAACTGTGTAAGTGTAAAATATTCGACAATGAGCGATAATGGAGGGTTTGTTGTGCTTTAATTTCTTTTTCTATTAAAAGAAAAAAAAAAAATCACATTGTAAATAAAAAGATTTTTTTGTGTGCATAAATGACATTTTTGGCTGCTGAGGAGATATTTTTGAGTTTATTAACCGGCGATGGTGATTTTATTAAGCGGCAGCTTTAAAAGTAGTTTGTATTGATATGATTCCGGTCCTGGCAATTTGATCAGATTAAGAGGCTGATTTTATTAACCAGTGTATTTATAAAGCGGCGGTTACTGTATATATATATATGTATATATATATATATATATATATATATATATATCGATCAAGGGAAATATAATTTCCTTTTAATAACGATGATGCAGGAATGCCAGATTATATGCAAGCATGCAGGACAAATGTTTTCGAAATTCCTGCGAATCCAAAACTAACTATAGTGCGACTTTCACGAGTTGGCCCCTGTCAATCAAGCGTGACGTAGGCAGCGACGATTCTATTACCTTGAAATCGGTTGAGGGGGAAAAGGGAGGTGGTTTGCTATCTTTACGAGTTTTGCGACATTTTGGCGAAAATACTGTTTATTATCTATTTACTTATTTCCAAATTAGGAGAATTTTTGGGCTTTCTAATACGTTATAACATTAAAAAATATTCGTTACATTATAACTAATTACTAATACGATGAGGAATGTTATGATTGTCTAAAAGATATTTCAAAATTTCGGTTTGCAGTCTGTTTTGTTACTCTTCTTCATTTCTTTTTCTTTCTTTCTTTCCTTATGTCGTAATTTGGATCTAGCACCACAAAAAAACTATCAATCTATGAACCTTTCTTTCTTTTAGCTTTTTTTTCTCCTAAAAAAGGAAAGAAAGAAAAATATTTAAAATTTAAATAAAGAACTGCTGTAAGAAATTATCTTTCATATTCGTATCTGATGTGTATGCAAATATTCTGAGAAGATCAATTTATTTTAATAAAATTCCCCATTTATTTATTCAGTATTTAAAAAAATGTTTTTCAAAAAAGAAAAAAAAAAAAAGTACAGCGTAAAAACTTTTTATCATTTTTATTTTTTAAATGTTTTCAAAGAAAATAATTTTTTTTCCTGAAATACAAAATAAAATGCGTTGACAATAATTTATAATCCATGTAAACAGCACGATTTTTTTTCTTGTTTAAATTTATTGCTCAAAACTTCTTTATGCAAATAAGGCATTAGTGTCTATTAAAATTTCAGACATGATTGAAAAGTTTTTTTTTTTTTTTCTTTAAATTTATGTGCCATTGATTTTTAAGTATTATCACATGTTTCTTTTAATAGGCAAAACGGATTTCAGCTGGCGAAAAGTAAAAATTATTGGCTTGATGTGTTATTTTCATAGCAACCTTTTCCCCCCACCCATTCATTCTTTTCACTTTGTGCACCCCATCCTTAAAGTAAACTCTTCGAAAAGAAGGAGGGACGAAGTGCCAACTCGTGAAAGTTGAACTATACCCATATAGTTTTCTAAGTTTTTGTACACAGTATCAGAATTTCTTGCTAAAATACCAAAGCCAAAATTCATATATTTTTTCTAAAATTAAATCACATACTTTGAAGTAAAGGCTACAAATCATTTTCAGTTTAAAACATTTTAAAATAATATTCACTAACAAAGGCAGTGATAAAATCGATTCATTTTCATGAACATTTTAGTATTTTCATATAATAACAGAATTTAGTAAAATAATAATAATAATAATATATAATAATGTATAATATCCTCAGAATTGTTTTTTTAAATTTTGTTCTGATATTATTTACCTTAATATATCGATCGGTGACAAAGTACATTTCAGTATTAGTTTCAACCACGGACTTAGTGTACGTCCATGGTTTCAACCAACAATGAATAAAAATTCTAGAATCAAATAATTCTGCCACCAATAAAATATAATCGAAAATGTATAGAGTTAAAATATTTTCAACGGTACTGCAGGATAACCGGAATTACAGGTATTACAGTTATCTAATATTTTCCAAAAACTCGAAAGAGTTTTTAAATTTAAATGATTATGATACGCTTTCATTGTAATTTACATTAGTGTCTAGTCGGCGACGAGCAACTCGCACAAGACGTTAGATCACGCCCATCACAAATGCTCCAGCTCGTTCCTTCTTCTAATGAGCATGCGCGGAGACTTGCTCAAGTTGCTTTGCTGGCCAAAATCATGAAGGTCTTATGTAAGATATTGATTCGCCGCCGGTGCTACCCTCTATTAGCGATTAATTTAACCAAACATTTCCACTTTCAGAAATTTCATTTTACTTTCCCTTTCAACCTTTTTTAAAATAATAAAAATCTCAGACTCAGAATTTTTTTTTATTTTATATTAAATTTTATTTTCCACCAATTCAAAAAAAAAAAAAAAAAAAAGAAAGAAAGAAAGAAAGTAGGGTTTAGAAGAAGATTCAAATAAATATTTGAAAGTGCAGGAGGCTCTTCATTTATGAAAATATTCACAGATAATTAGAGAAAAAAAAATCAACAATATTTTAAAAGTTTAATAAAATAACAACAGAATTATATGAGATATAATAATTCCAAATCAAGTTTAATGGTGTTTTTATGATTGTGTTTATATTAATTTTTCACATCAATTACTTCACATCAAACGTATGAAAGCTTTATGATACAAATGATGTAGAAAATTGATTTTAAATTAAATTATGTATAATTTCCTATCCTTCGTATAATACTGCTTAATAATATTTCCAAATAATTTATAACATTAAGAAAAAATATATAAAATATTTCAGTTTTAAATTGCATTCTATTATTATCAGTAAATTATAAAGAATGTAAATTTGAATTAATTTAAATACTATATATTCAACTCTAAATATTATACTATATTATGCATAACACAGAAAAATGTCATAAACAATTTTCTAACTATATTCGAAGTATTCTCATCAATATTATATCAAAAATTTATTGGAGTACTTAAAAGTCGAGATATTCAAAAACTAAGCAAATGAGAGTTAATATTTATCACTAACAAACATTAAGAGGATCATTTAAACTGTTTATCCTCTTCCCTTCCTCCCTGTTTGAATCAGAATTTCATAAGACAATATAAAAAAGTTTTAACATATTTCATCAATTTAAATTTTATTTTCAGTGCTAACCTCATACATGATTTATAGTTAAAGAATTTGATAACCTTTGATAAATATTACTGTTTCGAATAAATTTCAATTTTTTATCATTTGATTATATTATTTATAATTTTTCATTTAAAAATATAGAAAATTCTTTGTTGGAGCCATAAACTGTAATAATTAGAATATATTAAACCCATGCCTTAAAGTAAATTAATGCTTTTGGCTAATTTTACTTAATTATTTATTAAACAGTGGGAGGCATGACTATGACTAGAAAAGCTATTAAAAAAAAAAAAAATGTTTCTACGACTTATATATGTAAAATATTTATAAATAATACTGACATGAAATTGAATTTCTATATAGCTAAAAGCTTCTAAATTAGATTTAATAATAATAATAACAATAATCATTGTAAATATTTGCAGCGGAGAAAATAAACAGCTTTACTGATCCTCTGACTGTTTGTTATTGATAAAAATTAACTCTCATTTGCTAAGTTTTTAAGATACGTTCTTTGAAGTACTTTGTTAAATCAAATAAAATTCTTATTTAATATTAATGGGAATATCTCGAATACTTGTTAGAAAAAATCATATGTAATTTTTCTATGTCATGCATAATATAGTATAATATTTTTAGTTGAATATATAGTATTTAAATTAATTCAAATTTACTTTCTTTATAATTTACTGATAATAATATAATGCAATTTAAAACGGAAATATTTTATATTTTTTTTCTTATTGCTATAAACTAATTGGAAATATTAATAAGCAGTATTATACGAAGGATAGGCAAATATATATAATTTATCTTAAAACCAATTTTCTACTTCCTTTGTATCAATTTAAAGCTTTCATACAAAGCATTTAATGTGAAAAAGTAATATAAACACAATCATAAAGCACAATCATTAAATTTGGTTTTGATTTATTATATCTCATACACTACTGCTATTTTATTATGCTTTTTAAAATATTGTTGATTTTTTATTTTATTATTATTATTATTATTATCTATAAATATTTTCATAAATGAAGAGCCTCCTACACTTTCAAATATTTATTTGTATCTTTTTCTAAACACTATTTATAATTATAATTTTTTTTTTTTTTTTTTTTAATTGGTGAAAAATAAAGTAAAAGAGTCTGAGTCTTAGATTTTTATTATTTTAAAAAAAGGTTGAAAGGGAAAATAAAATAAAATTTGTGAAAGTGAAAATGTTTGATTAAATTAATCGCTAATAGAGGGTAGCACCGGATGCGAATCAATTTCTTAGACCTTCATGATTTTCATGATCTTGGCCGGCAACTAGAGCAAGTCCCCGCGCATGCTCATTAGAAGAAGGAACGAGCTGGAGCATTTGTGATGGGCGCGATTTAACGTCTTGTGCAACTCGCACGCTTTCCTGCAGTTTACGCGCATGCGTTAAATGCCGGCTCTAAATTATTTTAATGTTTATTTTCCATTTTCATCCAATACCTTGTTTGGTAGTGTTGCCATCTGATGGCCAATATAACTATTTGAATTACTTTCCATTTCAAATAAAATAAAATTTTAAATTTTCAACCTGACTTTTTCAGATTTCAACAGGAATTCCAGGAATAATTTTCATTAATGCTATAAAGGAAAATATATTTTATATATATTTTTTTTATCTCGTTAATTAATTTTTAAATAATAATAATAATAAATATTTTAATAAAATATTTGGTTATAATAAATATTTTGGTTATAATAAATATTTTGGTTATAATAAATATTATTTGGATTGTACAAACTTAAATTTTCCAAGTTCTATCAGACATAGGGGGCTGTTTGAGCCCTCATTTTATAGAGAATTTCGTGGGGTTCCTTTTAATACGCAGCTTACTTATGCTTGCTAAATTTTTGGGGTTTAAACTTATGTAATATTAAGTTGGCATTTTTTAAAAGAAAGTTTTAAAAAATATCTGTTATAATATCATTAGCTACAAATGCTTAAAATTCGTAGCTTAAAATTCGTAGAGTGGAATAAAATGGATTATGGTAAAAATTTATTAGTCATTACAGTGAGCTTACCTCATTGTAATCCTTTTTTAATATGTGTTATAATATTTAAAAAAAAAACTTAAAAAAAAAAAAAAAAACACAAATCTTTTAATTTCTTCTTTTTGAAATAAAATTATCTTTGGATCATTCTGTGTCATATAAACTAATCACTCATTCTGACCATCTTAGATTTCAACAAGAATTGCAGTAATAACAGGAGACTTGGCGTTGGAATATTAAAACCCGAATAAACTACTACGTCAGAAGCGCCAAAGAAAAATATTTGAGATGCATACAGCTGTTTCGGTAGCCTTAAGCGTACCGTCTTCAGTGCAAAAAGAATTCTGAATCTGGAGAAGTGTTCGTATATATAGGAGAAGGACCGAATTTAACCCAAAACCATTTAACCCACCTAACCAAAAAATGGCTACTTTCTATACTGTTGTAAATCGTGCCCTTAATATTTGTTCAAATCCTATTTTATTAAAATCTGAAATTAAATACCTGAAAGCCATTGCAATTGACAGAGGTTATGACCCTTCCGTTATAGACAAAGCTATCCAAAAATTACAACTCCCACGTTTTTCGTATACTAAATCAGTCTCTCCTAATATCAGTATTATTTTACCCTATTTTCCTAAATCCAGTCAAACCATAGCTAAAATTCTCAAACAATATGATTTTAAAATAAAATTTTCGCCTTCCAATAAACTCACCTTTTCTCAGTTAAAAGATCCCATTGAAATGCATAATTCTTGGGGCATTTATAGTATTTCCTGTCAGTGTGGTTTATCATATATTGGCCAAACTAAACGCAGTCTTAAATTTCGTCTAAAAGAACATATGAATTACGTCCGCAAAGAAGAAACCAATAAATCGGCTATTTCTATTCATTGCTGGGAGGAAAATCATAATTTTAAATTTAATTCAGCTAAAATAATTTGCAGACCTAAATCCATTCATGAACTCGATTCCTTTGAAGCTTTTCATATTTATAAAAACTTTAAAAACCTTGTAAATTGTGATTTCGCTGTTCCCTATTTGTCTGATTGTTGAAAATTTTACATTCAGTCCACATTTTCTTAATTTTTCTACTGTTTACACAGCTAACATTCCTAAATTCCTATTGGCCACACTCCGCACCTTTCCCGTAATCCTATTGGTTGAACTAAATTACTGCCCCTCTCCTATATATACGAGCACTTCTCCTGATTCAGAATTCTTTTTTGCCCTGAAGACGGTACGCTTAAGGCTACCGAAACAGCTGTATGCATCGCAAATATTTTTCTTTTGGCGTTTCTGACGTAGTAGTTTATTCGGGTTTTAATAATATCTTTAACCATAATAGAGTAAGACAAATTAATTCATATAGCTTTCAATAGAATCAAGACACTGAATGAAAAAAGGATTTGAACGCACCGCTGAAACAGAAGACAAAGGCCACCAGAACAACCAGGTAACACACCCACTTCATGACTTCAAGCTTCGAGATGATCGAAGGTATATTCAACGCAAGAGGATGGAAGAAGAAACGAGTCCCTCGAAATCTCAGGTATGTTTTCTTGCTAAATCACTTGCATTCGAGGTATATAAATAGAAAAATAGACAAGTCATCCTATCCATAGCCAAATCATCCCTTTAGTCATCAAAACGTGACAGAAAAACACCAAGAATACGAACTATGTGCCGAGAGAACCGTATCACGTATTTGAGGTGTCATTCGTTTTAAGTGTAATTTCTGTTCTTTTCGGTTTAAACAACGACTGCATTCACGATGCGTTATTTTGTAAATAAATCATGTAAATCTGTCATTTGTATGCAGAGAGCGTGTTTCTAAGTGATAGCATCCCTAACAGCACAAAATGTTCCAGAAATGTAACAGTCATATAACATCGAAACATTAGAAATATTTCAGAAACGTTTTGAAACGTTCAGTTTGCTTTCCGATTAGTTTCAAAAATGGAGAAATGTCCGCGAACGTAAACAAAACATCGGATATGTAACAGAAACGTTTCAATTACTAACAGATAGAACACTGAAAAGTGTGTATGTTTCAGAAAGGTATCAGAGAGCATATTCAAATTTGTTACGTTTTTGAAAGATTGTAAGCTCTTTGATACATAACTGAAACATTCTGTGCTGTATGGGATATGTCCGGGGCAGTAATGTGGATGTAATGTTAGAGGAAAGACACGCATTTCAAACATCTCCATGCGAATTGTAAATTATTTTAAATATCCAATTACCGTATTATAAGTTTTGGGGCTGAATATATCTGTGAATTTAACTTTTTATATCTTAATAAGAACATTCGTTAAAAACAGCTATTATCACCAAACCTTCTTCTATATTAGGCATATAACCTCGCCACCCTAAACCTTTACTTCACACAAGCATACAAAAATTTAATCAACATAATTTCTCCAGTTTAAGATTTGACACAGACAATTTGATCCAATTTTGACAAATAGATGTTGAGATAGAGCTATCTCAGAAATTGCAGAAAGTGGTTAACAAAGTCATTACCTATTGTTCGGCATACGTTCAAGATAAATTGCCATAGTTTTTCTTAATGACCCTATCACAAATAAATTTTTTTGCTATTATCATAATAGAATCTGGGATATAGTCTTTCACTAAATGAAGGAAAATGCATAATTAACACCACTTGTTACACAAATTGCGCCAAAATTTGATAGACAACAACAAATTATGTCAAGGTATGTAAAACTAAATAATATATGAAATTTAGTGGATTAAGGTTGAGCAAGACGTGAGAGAAAATTTTTATCACACACACAGACTGACGTAATTTTCTAAACGTCATCTATTCGTGTAAAAAATTTGTGTAAATCTCAAACCATGTAAATCTATAGAAATCCGAAAGTCGAGTTTAATACAGTAGACTCCCGATTATCGGTGGTCGGATTATCCGCGGTCCTCAAGGGCTTGAATTTAAAAGGGAATTTAAAAATACAGAACACACTTATTACAAAAAAAATATATATCGAAGAGAGTAATGACCTTCAAGGCTTTTGGAGATATTACATGATTCTTGACAGCATTTATGGCATGCACACTGCTTGGGAGAGAGTTAAGCAGTCTACTTTGGTAAGGTCTTGGAGAAAAATTTTACCAAATGTGGAAAATACTTTGGTAGAGTTTATAGAGAAGGATGCTCATGATTCTGCTCATGATTTGGCAAATTTAGCTAAATCTGTTACTGGAGGAGAAAAAGTCAATGAAGGAAACATTGAAGAGTAGATTAATTGTGACGCCAATGATCCAGGTATTGAACACCTTACAGATGAACAAATTGTGGGCCAAGCATTAGACCCAGTTTCAGAAGATAGTGAAGAAGAAGAGGAAGAAGGAGATAAACTCAGCAGAGGATGAGCCACGACGCAGCCTTAGCACATGCAGATGGACTTATAAAATATCTCGAGGAACAGGACGATGTATCACTTTGAGACAAAATGCTGATAAAGAAACTGGAATCGCAAATTAAGAAAAAGTGTTTAAGTACAAAAAAACAAAAATGCTTCACCGATATTTTTGTTAAAAAATACAGCAAAATGTAAGTAGAAATTTTTATTAGTATGTTAAATTGTATATGTAGGCCATGCTTAGCTGTTAATTAAAATAGTATTGCTCAAAAGCTTTATGTGTTGATTTATATCCTCTTTTTGACCATTTTGCGGATTATCCGCTGATTCGATTATCCGCGGTTGTCTATTCCCCGTTCACCGCGGATAATCGGAAGTTTACTGTACTGATTTAATGATTACGAAATTTCCAATTATAAAAACGGATTAAAAAACATACATTAGGTAACGAGTAATTATGGACACATATTTTCTCATAGAATAATATGACAACGGCTGTCGTCGAGATTAAGTGTTGTCCGCTTTTAATCGCATCAAAAGACGAATCGTTCTAACTGCTGTCTTTAGCCAACTGCCCGATCAATGATGGAAGGTGTTAGGTAAAGAGGGAAAATATTTTGGTGAATAAAGGTAGTGTTCACAGCTCTCAGTTACATATTTATTTCTCCGAAACAGGTTTCAAAACTTTTTACTGCGTCCTGTATAAATAAATAACTTCAAAATTAATCTAATATGTTTTAAAGATTAGTGTAAGCAAAAATTCTCTGAAAAATTTAATAAGAGATTTAATATTTTTTATTGTAGTTATAATATTCAGACAAGAGGAATTAAGTAAGCAGTAGCTCCCCCTCCCCACACACACACAGACACATTCCATAGATGTAAGTGAAAATTGTTGCTTATAACTATTTTGAATTGTTGCCTGGAGTACACTGGAAATATCTAAACGCAGTATCACATATAATACACTTTGAACTGTATAATGTATCAGAATGCAGTAATATCGGCTAATATTGAGATTCCTGTTTATCAATTAATACTGTGTGTCAAATCTTTTTTTAATATCGGCCAATATTACATTACGACCTTTAGAAATTTACCCCGGTTTGAGCCGTTTTTGCGAAACAAAGAACACCGTATATCTATATTCAAAACTAGCAGGCTTTGCCCGCTTAGCTGGTAACTATATTTAAATGTATTCTCAGAATTCCATGTTATTATTTTTTAAAATCTCAAAAAAAAAAAAAACTTGAAATTAATCGAAATTTAAGTTAAAGTTACCGCTGCGTTCGTTAACGAAGGAGTCCGGGTCACCACTGCCTTCGGCAGAGACTTACTTGTTTTTACTCTCCCCTCTCCTGCGTGTAAGTTAGAAGTTTCTCAAAATCATACAAAATCGCATATTGCGTACACCGAATCAACACCTATCCACCAAAATTTGCCATTCTAAGGTAATTTGAAGCAAATTTAAGCTTGAAACCGTGTTTTTTGCTCTGCCCACCCCAAGGGTGAATGGTAATTTTGAAAATTTCCTTTATCCGTGTTACATACACATAATGAACCGACATATCAAAAAATCGAATTCCTGAGATAATTTGGATCAGAGGCGTGTTTTTGCACCCCGCTCTTAAAGGGTAGGAAGGGGGGATTTCACAAAATCTCTTTATAGTACTTGTTGGATATGTATACCCAGCTAAAAAAATCTGCAAAAAAACTTTAAAAAAAAACTGTAGAAAAACTGAAGGCAATTGGCACAAGTTTTTTTAAAGTTTTTTCAAAGATATTTTAAAGTCAAAGTTTTACTGAACAGACTTCAAAATTTCAGCGAAAAAACTTTAAAAAAACTTGTGCCAATTGCCTTCAGTTTTTCTGCAGTTTTTGAAGAACTGCAAAGTTTCCATGTAAAAACTTTAAAAAAACTTGTGCCATTTACCTTCAGTTTTTCTGTAGTTTTTGAAATTCTGCAAAATTTCAGCGAAAAAACTTTGAAAAAACTTGTTCCATTTACCTTCAGTTTTTCTGTAGTTTTTGAAAGTCTGCAAAATTTCAGCGAAAAAACTTTAAAAAAACTTGTGCCATTTACCTTCAATTTTTCTGTAGTTTTTGAAATTCTGCAAAATTTCAGCGAAAAAAATTTAAAAAAACTTGTTTCATTTACCTTCAGTTTTTCTGTAGTTTTTGAAATTCTGCAAAATTTCCATGAAAAAATTTTAAAAAACTTGTGCCACATGCCTTCGGTTTTTATACTTCTGCGAAAAACTGAAAATACTTATTCCTGTTACTTTCAGTTTCTCTGCTGTTTTTTAAATTCTACACAATTTCTGTGAAAACCTTAAAAACTATTAATGTTCCCCTGCCACACATAAAAGCCATTTTTTAAAACTAGTTTGTTGTGGCCAACACATGACTCTCTTCTGTGTTTCTATACAAATTCCCTCAGTAAAAAATAATTTATTAAAATTTATCTTCCATATGATGAATGCAGACAATTTCCATTCTAGAGAAATAATATTAGGAGCAGTCAATAAATAACGAGTCAGAGGCAAATTCATTTCAGAGATGAGAGTTGGAAATAGACAAAAAGTTTGAAAGTATCAGCAAAACTCAAAGATAATTTAATTTTAGTAATAAAAGAAGAAACAGGTACACAAAATCATACTTTCTATAAGAAAAAATGGAGAATACATGAAAATCAGTTGTTTAGAAACAATCAAAAGAAAGAAAATTGAACAAAAACAAGAATATTTAGAACAAAAAACCAGAAAATTGTTTTAAAAAACTAAGAAAAGCCTGAAATTCCTACAAAAGTCTGAAAATTCTCATCCCTGCAGTAATTATTTAATAAAACTCAAAAGTATTGTCCGTAGGTATTTAGGCATTTATTCCATTGTGACAACAGTCGCATAATGCCATGCTCGTAGAAAGCCTTTGGTTGCTGTTTGAATCAATTGTGCACACACTCATTGACTTCATCGTCTATTTGAAATTGGTGTCTCTGCAGTGCTTTTTTAAGTTCAAGATGTGGAAGTCATATGCAGACAGATCTGGACTATAGGAGGGGTGGATCAGGACTTCCCACTTGAACTTCTGCAGACATTCCTGTGTTGTGTTAGCTAAGTGTGATGGTCTAGTGTTGTCATGCAACAGGATGACACCCCGAGAAAGTTAACTGGGACGTTTTGATTTGATTGCATTCCTGAGCTTCAACAAGGCTTAACAATACCGCTGAGCATTGACCGTAGCTCCATGCTCCAGGAAATCAACGAGGAGTGGTCTATTACGATAGAAGAAGAACGAATGCAGTATCTTGCTGGCACTAGTGTGTAAGGGAATCTGTGTGCTTCCACTAAAGACTTGGCCGTTTTGACTCGGGCTAAAAGTTGTGGTACCAAGTTTCATCACCAGTAACAATTGCTGAAAGAAATTTGTCCCCATCATTGTTGTAACGCTGCAATGCTTGCAGAGACATGGCCATGCGGCAGCCCTCTTGTGCTGGTGTCAAGCGATGTGGGACCCATTGTGCGCATACTTTACGGAACTTCAACCTGTCCTTGATGATTTTGTGAACTGTACCATGACTAAGCCCCACTGATACCGAAATCTCGTCTACTGTTAGACGACGGTCTTTCTTTATGAGCTCATCTACTTTTGCAATATGTTCTTCTGTAACACACTTCGGTGCTCCAGTCCAGGGATCATCACCGATCGATCTGCATCCTTCACGAAAGTGCTTATTCCACTCCTGAACTCTTGCCCGTGACATACAGTACTCCCCATAGATAGATCCTTTCTATTCATCTATGAATTTCACGTCCTACTATACTTTCCGCTGCCAAAAAATGCACAACACCACACTGCTCAGCTTTGGATGCCTCCATTCCACGTCGCTTTCAAAAATGAAATGACTGGATGTGGCTGATGCTGGGTTATCCTTTTCTCACTCCTTGCCAGACAAGTAATGGCATCTGGCGAGAGAAATGTGTATGAATCGTTAGGCTGCACTTTTCTACATACTATACTTTTTGTGAAATATTCACTGACTTGTTATTTATTGACTGCTAATATAATAGCACTAAATATGCAAAGAAAAAACAATTTTTTAGATATGACTTTTTTTTTCTTAATTTTAACCACAAAATAAAAAGCATGTTTTTTTTTTAAATACCACACATTGATGATTCAACCATTTATTTTAAAAGGTGTTGATGAGTTCATTTGGAAGATACTCATAAGGAATATTTGCCTCTCTTGGGAGGGACTTTCCTTTTGAGGGGGGGGGGGGGGGGGAAGCTTGCACATTTACAAAAAAAATTTCTCAGTTGACTATCACTAATATAGATACTTCCTTTTAATTTCATAATTATTAAAAAACCAATTCACTTTATGTGCATTTACATGAAATGTTTTTTCTGCAATGTAAAAAATTAAGGAAAAAAAAAGCAAAATGACAATCCCATTTGTTGGATGATTTTTACCAAAAGTTTCTAGGCATTAATTTAGGTATATCAAGTTGCAACTACATATCAAATTTTATGAAATTCTGAGTAGTATAGTTCCTAAGATACAGTTGTTACAAAATTTTGTCACGCACAGATATTTTTTTTTAAATAGTCAAATCATGTTCTAGACATCTCAAAACATGTAAAACCATTGAAAACCTGAAGTCTAAGATTTTTACGAATCCAATACCTTCTTGTATTGAATATAAAAGAAAGTCGTCTTCTTCCTCTTCAAGGATTAGGCCGAAGGCCTGTTGCGGCTTCATGATCAAACCACCGCTTTCTTGGCCTACCTCGGTCTCGTCTGCCTTGTGGGTTGTAATAAAACATGGCTCTAGGTATTCTTCCGCGTGGCATACGTCGAATATGGTTTAACCAATCTTGTCTGTATTCCCTAATTTTACCTTCTAGGCAAAAATATGTTTAATTCTCTACGTATATCTTTGTTTCTAATTCTATCGGGGATTGTACAGCCTTTAACAGATCTCAAGAACCTCATCTCGGCAGCTTGTATTCTGCTTAAATCCTGGGAGCCCAGAGTCCATGTCTCAGAACCATATAGGAGAGTGCGGACTGCCATGACTTTGTAAAATTTTAGTTGAGTTTCAGGTCTAGTTTTTCTTTTTAAAGTTCGGATCAGGGTTCCACTAAGATGTTGGAATTTATGGAATTTCTGTTGGATGTCATGATCATAATCATAGGTTATGTCACAACCTAGATAGTTGAAATGTTGGGTTTGCTTAATAAGTTTATTATCTATAACTAGTTTTGTTCTAACTGGTTCTTTGATAAAAGAAAGTAAAAACAAGTTATTTTGTTAAAATATGCATAAAAGAAAGTAAAAACAAGTTATGCATATTTTAACAAAATAAAATAATTTAATTTAGAAATTTATTCATCAACCATGAAAGTTCATTTCAGAAAAATTTGGAGTAGAAGTGTGATTTTTTATACCAACTATGTGAAAAATACCAGAGCAGGGAATCAAACCCGGGCCTTCCGCTTTACATGTGGATGCTCAAACATTGAGCTGCCCTGGCTGATTACCAGCTAGGCATTTCTCACATAACATTCGTTGGCAAAGTAGAGCCACCGAGTCTGTAAACACAGGTATATCAATTGACATTATTAATCATGGCACAACTCCAATAGACTACAAAATTTTAATTTAATTTAGAAATTTATTCAACAACCAAGAATGTTCATTTCAGAAAAATTTTGGAGTGGGAGGGGATATTTTGTTCTAAAAGTGACTGCTGCAAAACAAAATTTTGTGCCTTTTAAAGATTCATGCAGATTGCGAGTGAGGTATTTAGTGATTTTTCTTTTTGTGCTTAATGCGAAGCGTAGACATACATATTACTGATTGTTGCAAAACGTCGCCATAGCGCAGTGCTAGTGTGATGTTAAATCCAACCAACCTGCCTGTGTACCTCCCAGATTGTCTTTAATCGCCCACAACACAGTAGTAGTGAGACATTAAATCGAATCTGCATATTTACTTATACACTTATTCAGTTATTTATGGTATTTTTGTTTTGTAATGTTTAATATTTTTTAGTTTTTATTTTCTTTTGTTCAAGTTTTTGAAAAGCTACTTTTTACACTTTTTTTTTGGTAGAGCTGTACCGAGTACTCGGTATATACTCGGCATGTTTGTCGAGTACTCGGTCCTCGGCCAATACCGAGTAGTTGTGGGAATTTCACTATTTTTATGCATTATTGAAAGAAATGTGTTAATGAGTGATATTTATTTTATAACTAAACAAAAAAAATATGAAAATATAAATACAGTGTCATTATAATTAAAATTTTTGCTATAACAGCTTTCTGCAATTAAAACGGGTTGTTACCAAACTTAGTATAGAGATAATTCATGATATGAGCTTTTAATTATAACTATCTTGTATGAATTTAATATGCATTATTTTATAAAAAACTTAGTACATAAAATTGTATCTATAAATCAGACAAAATTAAATATTTAAAAAAAAAAAAAAAAGATTATGTAATATTAAAACAAAATTTTCGTTATACATTTGTGCAAATAAAAGTAAGACACTTCCAAATCAGTAAGAAAAGATTGATTTTGAATTTTATACTATAAAATAACGTAAAAAAACTATCACCTATTCGGATACAGTCTACCGTTGAGCAAAAGGTGCTTTCATTTAGTATTTTAACCCTTTGATGGTTATGAACGAGTTCAGCTCGCAATCGAATCGTGCTTCATAATGTGCGCAAACGAGTTCTGCTCGGGAGCAGGATTTCGACCGAAATGGTTAGAAACGAGCACTACTCATGTAGTGAAGTTTTTCCCAATGCGCGCTGACGAGCTGAGCTCGTTCGCCATTATTATTCTGCATTGGTTATGTTACAAACGAATCCTACTCACGAAATTTAGTTAGTTTTACTGTCTACAGATGGCAGTACGGGTTCCATGAATTTCTTTTCATAATGAAGGGGGAATGTTTTTTTTTTTACTTTGTTCTTTTTATGCGTATTTTGACGCATTTTTTAGGTTGTTTGTAAAGTAAAATGGCTTAAAAGCGAAAGTTAGATAATTATGATGATGATGATTATGATTGTGATACAGAAAGCTTATCAAGTTTTGAGTCTGATGCTTCATAAAGTTCTACATTAGTTGTATTTATTTAGTCCTTTCAATTAACTATTATTATTTATATAATTGATTATAATCATTTATAATTTACTATTTAATAATTATCATTTATTAATTACTTTAAAGTACGTAAAAACTGTTATTTATGTACTACAAATACTTTAAGAAGTTTTTAAAACGCGTGAGGCGAGCTATCTACGGCATCGCCAGAGAAGGGTGACATTTTCGGAAGAACGTCGGGGGAAAACACCTGCCACTTTCGAATGCTGTTTACTGGTAATACTGCGCGAATTAAATAAACGAAAACTGCTCATTTACCTAAGCGTCAAAGGGTTAAGAACAAAAAAATAAAAATAAAAATAATAATGTGAAAAGAGGAGGGGGAATTTAACCGAGTAAAGGCTTTTAAGGCATTTTACGTTATATATATAAAAAAGGTAAATACACTGAAATGTTATTTAAAACGTACTTTCATAATCAAATCTGTTGTTTTGCCAATTATGGCCCAAAGCCACCTGTCATTTTACATTTCTACGATCTGAAGATTAATGAAGCCTATCATGTTTGAAATTATAAAATATTTTAATGTTCCCCTTTCATATGTGAATTTCATGTATCTTAAATTAAGCCTTAGTCTTTGAGTAACTTTTATATTCTCTAAGAATTATCTCAGGATGATAATTTCACATCTAAAAAAGATGTTAAGAATAAAGTTATCAGTTATGGTTTTAGTAATCCACTATGCTGAAAGTATCAAAATATAGCAATGAACCTAATTATGTATACCTATTAGAGATGAGACGGGCTCAGCCCGAGCCCGATGGGGCTCAAATCTTACGCAAGTCTTCGGGCTCCGGGCGGGCTCGGATTCAAGCTAAAAGTTCCGTTTATTTTATTCTTCATTAATTGGAAAATGTAAAAAAAAAAAAAAAAAAGAAACTTTATTCATTTTGAGAGCACCTTTAGTAATGCCATAATAGTCATGACAGGTTATAAATCACAAAATAATCTTGCAAACCTTAGTAGCTTTGACTTTCCTTTTTCTAAATAGAACTTTTTTTTCAACGGGATGCATATTATGTCATAGTGTTATACAGTAATCCTTCCTCCTTCATTATATTGGGTATCATTATATCACTCTTTCGGATAAATTTTTTGTCCCCCGATAGGTGCGTTATAAACAATGCGCTGCACTATAAATATATATTATAGAAATATATACATGTATACAGAGACACAGACATTATAAATTGTTATAACAACATTTATAGTTATTTAAATTGAGGATTGATAATAAGAAAATTAATTTGAAAATAAAAACGGTATTTAATTTTACTATTGTGTATGCGCTGTATAGCGTACCACTTTCAATATCGGGCTCGGATCACACAAAATTTTTCGGGCTCGGGCGAGTTCAGTACAAAAATGTTTCGGGCCCGAGCGGGCTCGGATTGCCAAAATAGAGCCCGAACTCACCTCTAATACCTATACGCTACAAAAGTTCTGCATGAAAGCATACTGTTTACCATTTAACTAAATTTTATATTCTTACAATTACTCAGTACTCGGCCGAGTAGTAAAAGGCCAAGTACTCGGTATTCGGCCAAAGTGCTACTCGGTGCAGCACTAATTTTTAGGCACTTGATTTAAAATACGTAAAATCGACCATTTCGAAAAAATCACGAGACAAAACTGCAAAAATGTGTCAAATTGGCGATTTTGAAAACAGTCACCAAGCAGTGTGGTAAAGCACCAGGGCTTGAAAAAAAGTTAGAAAGTTATTTTTGTTTCAGTATGCATGCCTAGCTGGGCATGTAAGAGAAAAAAGTACATACCCACTGTAAATTTTTATATACCCCGAGCCGAGCATGTCGGGCAATATAATTTACGAGCCCTGTAAAGCACATTATGACCTCTATTTCTTTTCTGGGAAAAAAAAAAAAAATAATAATAATTGTAAATAATTTTTGGCAGGGATTCAATCAAATAGTGGGAAAAAAAAAAAAAAAAAACATTTATATATGTATTAAACATTTTGCAAAATATGCATTTTGCGAAAAAGCAATATAGAGTTCTGCGTAGGTCGAGAAAACTTGACCCGCAGGAACACTTTTGACCCACAACCGGCACAACCTGACATGAACCTGCAGCTTCTAGCCCACAACAAAAACAAAGTATTATTCAATTTACATTATATAAGAAACTGAATTAAAATTGTATTTCAAAAAATAAAGTTATATTATTAAACATATCTTTCAGAAAATTATAACATAAGTATTACAAGTACAATTAGAACCTTGATCTATCTTTTTTCACGGGGTGCAAGGGGAAAAAAAAAAGATGAAAGCGGGAAAACAACAAATGCGGGTTAAAGTCAAAACACGAATAAAACAATGTTTATGAATTAATACACAGAATGTATACAGTATACTACTAATAAAAACTAATTTCCAAGTGGTCAAAGAAATACATCAATGTTGTAGAATATTAAGTAAAATTTATTTTTAAAAATCATTAATTTTATGTAGTGCTAGACAATTTGACAGGGTGCTCCACCCTGCTGCCCTTTCAAACCCATTTTAGCACCCTGCTGCCCTTTTAAAAACATTTTAGCACCAAGTAGCTTTTTCTAACATTTTAAATGAACAGAGGCCTTTAGATACTTTTCTTTCTGATTTTTCAACTTTCTAGAAATAGTTCTACAGCATTCCTGGAAGAAAAAATGCACGCAGCCAGGGTTTGCGCTAGAGTGCGGGATCGCACAATAAAAAAAAAAAAAAAAAAAAAAAAAATCCCACTTTGTAAATAAATACAATTGTTAAATATTTCTTGCTCATGTAATTATTTTTTGCCCCCCCCCCCCACCTTTATTTATCTCCATCTAGCAATCAGCAACCAAATGTTCTGCAGAAGTCTTGTTTCCCAATATTTACCCATCTGAAACATAAATTATATTTATAATATTCATTTTAAACTTGCTTTATTAGATTCTAGAAGTAGAATTGAAAGAGTTTAATATTTTTTACTCTGTAATTATTTTTACCCCCCCCCCTCTTTCCCCTCTCCGGAATACGGATTGTGGTCAATGATCAATTCTAGAAACAATAAAGCAATAGAGTACAACAATAAAGCAATAGAGCAATAGAAACAATAAACAATAAAGCAATTTTTTGTTAGAGTGGGAGAATCTCACTAATTTTTTTTCCTTGGTGCGAACCCTGATATAGTCTATATATATACACGTAAAATTAGTATTTTACTTTTGTTATGTACAAAAATCACACCATAGAAGACCGCAATTATGCAAATAATGCCCTTTTTGAAAATAGGTTGTCCTTTTTACTGAATTCCCCCTGGCAGCCCTTTTATTCTAGAGTCAGCATTATTATGTTGGGTTTTTCCTTCATTTTATAAATTAAACAAGAAATTTTTCAGATTTAAAACATTTTTTTCTTTTTTTCCATTTATGTAATTTCATACGCATGTATAACAGTTTGTGCACTTTAAAACCCCATAATTATGTCATCAGCGTGAAAATTATCCTCAGTTTTTTTCGCCATTATGTACATTTTTTGAAATCACACATTTCTTCTATACTTTAGGATACCGCATGTTGCAATATCTTGATTTATGCAAATATTATCACTAAATTTTGTACACATTCTCTGCTACACGCAACAATGCTTCATCCGCATAATAAGCATCATTTTCTTGCCTTTCTGTTTAGTATTGTTCCTCATTTTTCTGCACTTAACTGCACTTGCTAAAATAAAGAGATTATTTCATGGTATGCTGAAATTATAGTAATGAATAAAGAAACACAGACATGGCATCACAATTTTGATCCTTCATGGAAATGGAGAAGAGAGTTATTTTACGATGCACAAAGTATCCAATTTGTACAGAACCACTTGACCTTCATGAGAAAATTTTTGAGTCAGAAGAAAAACTTTACAACAATGAATGCAAGAAAACGAATTTTTGAAGCACGATACATGTGGGTTTAATTAACATTATATAAATATAATTTGTGCAGGGACCATAGAAATAAAATTATCAATGCGGGAATGATAGACCAGGTTTTCACTGCATACATAATTAAATTAAAACTAGAATATTAGTGCTGCACCGAGTAGCCGACTAGTTGTAAGAAAGAATAATTGATGCATATATATAAAGAAATGTGCACATCTTGAAATTAAAAAAAAAAGGCTTTTGAACATAAAATTTAGTTAAATGGTAAACAGCATGCTTTCATGCAGAACTTGGAACCAGCTTTAATATACGGCACCCATTGCTTATTGCTGTTGCCGATGTTTTGATCACATGGTATGATGTTGTTTTGATTCGGTTTGTTAGTCGGTACTGCGAATTGTTTCACAACGTCGTGAATCGAATCAAAATGTCATGAAACAATACTTTTCATTATTATGAAACATTTAAAACTAAATTTTAGAAAATAAATGATTATTTTACTTACCCAGTAAGAAAAAATTTCAAGAATAAAAAAATGTAGCAGGCTGATGAAGTCTTAACACGATGCAGCTATAAAAAATAATTTTTGTGAACTGTATTGATAGCAGGCATTGTACATTTAGTTTTTCAGCCCTTTTTTTTTAATGTTTCACTATGTTTTCTGCTGTTTGCTCGCTTTGCAAGCATTAAGACAAAAAAAACATCACTGGACGCCCTTAATTCGTGGAGCATGAATCAGTAAAAGCCCAGTAGCAGAATTTTTTGTATCATTCTGCAGCACCAGTTTCAGAAGCCAAAATTTTTCTGCGACTATGAACGACGAGCCAAGCTTTACTTTCATGATAAATTACTTTCTTTTTAAAGCAAAATTTGCATTTTAAAATATATGACAGATGCCTTTAATACATGCAGACAATAAATAAATGTTTACACAGCTTAATATTGAAACAGCAGTTAATGCAAGTTAAAAGAAATGTAATACCTGAAAGCAAAAAAAAAGTAACTTAAACACAAAAGCAAAAAAAGTAACTTAAACACAGTTCAATCTTTCAAAATTATAACATGGTAAACAATCAGAGTTATTAATAACTCTGCTAACTACTTTTGAAGTAACAGCATGTTTAAAAGTAACATTTGTTGAGACATGCTTAAAATGTTGAAAGTTGGACATGCCATATTTTTCAACTAATGCAGCTTTCAAAAATTTGCATGTATGCTTAAATCCACTTTCAGGACCATTAAGCATAATAAAGACACGCATATCTGATGTGCCAATATCTTCTAATGAGCCATCATTACATCTTGGTCTTTTTTCCATTACACTGCTTATTATTGACCCCCAACTCTCACATATTGCCTCTGAGACAGGGATTGACATACAAAATGAAAAAAATTTTGCATCGAGTGTAATGCGGTTTTAGATTTTTTTAAATTACTGTTGTTTCACATAAACAACAAATAACTTTTTCATTAGATGACATGATAAAAAAAATATTAAACAGAAAATATTATACTTCAATCTATAACACGTGCTAACGCATCAACAATTAACAAAAAAAAAAAAAAAAAAAAATGGAGCATGTGCACTATGAACATAAGGAATCTAAAAATGACCAAACAATCGAGTGTGACTAGCGCTTCTTTCCCAAGCTCTCTCCGTCTCCCTACGAAGAAGATCATTCCACTTCGATTGCAGGTGGGAGAGGCAGATCGCGAAGAGAAAATGCGAGAGGAATTTTTCTATACAATATTCTTTGGTTCTTCAGCGTAGCGCGCGTGGTGAACGATCGTAGCGAACACAAACTCGAGATTTTTTTCCGGTCGCATTTTTTCGTTTTCTTATGATTTTTTTTTTTCGTTTTTGTAAATTGGTAAATAAATCTGCAAACTTCAAGATCATTCTGCAAGCTTCAAGATAATTCTGCAGCATTGCTGCCGTGCTGCACGATTTCTGCTACCGGGAGTAAAAGCATGAAAATTCATGGAACCACGGTCACTATGTTTTCTGCTGTTTGCTCGCTTTGCGAGCATTAAAACAAAAAAGAAAACATCACTGGACGCCCCTAATTCGTGGAGCATGAATCAGTAAAAGCATGAAAATTCATGGAGCCGCGGTCACTATGTTTTCTGCTGTTTGCTCGCTTCGCGAGCATTAAAACAAAAAATAAAAAACATCACTAAATACCCCTAATTAGCAATGCATGAATCAGTAAATGCATGAAAATTTGTATAAGCCGCGATCAGTACACTAGCTGCTGTATGCTTGCTTCGCAAGCATTAAAATCAAAAATAAACATCACTGGACACCCCTATTTCGAGGAGCATGAATCAGAAAATGCATGAAATATGTACTGTAATGGTGAGTATTCCGATGGTAGATCGCTACGCAAGCATTATAAATAAATAAATAATCATTGAATGCACCTGATTAAATCACGATGCATGAAAAAAATCTGTACTGAAGCAATGATTATTATGCCCTACACTTTTTTTTCTTCATAAATTTATTAAACAATATATAAAAATACACTGAAAAAATTTTGTTTTAAACTTTGTAAAATCATTTAAAAACAGTAAAATCTAGAATTAATCTTACTTACATATACCGCGGTGGCTTTAAAAAAAGTAGAAGAGAAGATATAAACGATCTTTAACAACTGAAGATCCTTTTGTTCCGTTTCGATACAACAGAAAAAAAGTATCGATACTCTGATTCGGGTCTCGAATCACCATCATATCACGTGATCCAAACATCGGCCACGGTAATAAGCAATGGGTGCCATATAGTAAAGCTTAGCCCAGAACTTTAGTAGTGTATATACATAATTAGGTTCATTGCTATAAATATTTTGATACTTTCAGCATAGTGGATTACTAAAAACATAACTGATAACTTTAATCTTAACATCTTTTTTAGATGCGAAATTATCATCCTCAGATAATTCTTAGTGAATATAAAACTTACTAGTCACTAAGGCTTAATTTAAGATACATGAAATCCACATATGAAAGGGGAACATTAAAATATTTTATAATTTCATTCAAACATGATAGGCTTCATCAGGGGTGCAGCTGCAGAATATGTCCGAACGCCCAAACGAGGTTCGGGGGAAATTTTGATTATTTTTTTAAGAGAAAATAAAAATGTAAATCAAAAATAACAATTTGCTACTTTGAAGTGCATATACACTAACAGCGATATTTTTATGTTACACTGTATACTTATTCTCTTAAAGATTTATTACATGGAACAAATGACTTTGTATAGCAAAGTAGATTTTTCATTATTGAGGGAAATTTATACTGTGTTTGGGGGAAATTTCCGAGGTTTGAACATTTTCTGCACCCTTGGGCTTCATTAATCTTTAGATCGTAGAAATGCAAAATGACAGGTGGTTTTGGGCCATAATTGGCAAAACAACAGATTTGATTAGGAAAATATGTTTCAATTAGTGTTTTAGTGTATTTACTTTTTATATATATAACGTAAAAAGTCATAAAAGCCTTTACTCGGTTAAATGCCCCCTCCTCTTTTTACATTTTTGTTGTTGTTGTTGTTAAAATACTAAATAAACACACCTTTTGCTCAACAGTAGAATGTATTCGAATACGTGATAGTTTTTTTTATGTTATTTTATAGTATAAAATTCAAAATCAATCTTTTCTTACCGATTTGGAAGTGTCTTACTTTTATTTGCACAAATGTATAACGAAAATTTTAATGTTAATATTACATAGAGGTTCTTTTTTCTTTCTAAATTATTTTATTTTTGTCTGATTTATAGATACAATTTTATGTACTAAGTTTTTATAAAATAATGCACATTCATACAAGATAATTATAATTGAAAGCTCATATGATGAATCATCTCTATACTAAGTTTGGTAACAGCCCGTCTTAACTGCAGAAAGCTGTTATAGCAAAAATTTTAATTATAATGACTCTGTAATTATACATTCATATTTTTTTAGTTATAAAATAAATATCTCTCTAACACATTTTTTTCAATAATGCATAAAAATAGTGAAATTCCCACAACTACTTGGTATTGGCCGAATACATAGCCTAAATTTGCGAGTACCGAGTACTCGGCAAATAGGCCGAGTATATACCGAGTACTCGGTACAGCTGTATAGAATATGATTATAATTATATTTAAAATATCTTGTCTAAATATAAAATTCAATGTTCTAATAAAATTCAAATTCTAATAGTTCTCCATCCTAACAAAAAGTTTCGTTAATATTTTTGAATAACAAAGCCTCATTATGCATTTTTATATACAATTTTGCCCTATGACTGGCCATGCTAAGAAAACTGAAATGTTCGAATTAAATTCGAAGATTTGATTGAACTTTTAAAATATTCCTTTTTTTATTAACTTTTAATATAAATGATTTTAAAAAATGATCAAATATTTAAAATGTATTTAACTGAAATATAACATACTCACGTACACAGAAAAAAAAAAAAAAAAAAACTCATTTCCGACTCTGTTTTTTTATCATCCAACTTATTTATAGAAAAAAAAAGGTACCAAATTTTCTAAACAAATGTGGGGACAAATTGACGAGATTGAGATGACTAAAATTTCAAAATAAGAAATGGCAACAAAAGCAATACTAAAAAAATGTGCAGCACAATCTTCAATTTTAAATCATAAATTGCAACAAAAGCTTTATTTAGAAACGTGTTGTTATGTCTGGTATAGTGAAATACATAATAAAAGTTATTACGAGATAAATAATTCTAAGTAAAATTCCATTTAAAAGAATATAAAAATTTAATAAATGAAAATTAATGCGCTGGGAAGTTAGTGCGGACTGATCAGGTATTTGTTAAAGAATTCAACAGAGGTAAGTGTGTGAATAGAAATCTTTTTCTTCTTTTTTTAATTTCAATTGTGTTTAAAATAAATAATAATATTAAATTTCCTGTAATACATTTAAAAATAAGCCTCTATTCTATTTCCAGTAGTAGTAAAAGCGTAGTATGGCAATAAGCGCTGCAAATAGTTTAATAAAGTTCTGCATATCAATTTAACAGCTAAAAAAAGAAATGTTTAGGGTTAACAATATACATATAATTTGCATTATCTCTATAGATTACTGTACTTGTTGCATAGTCTTAATTTATTTTTATTATAATTACATGCAGTTGCAAATTTTACTATTGTTTTTAGAGACACCAGGCTTAGTTCGGCATATGATTTTCAGATATTTATATTATTTTGCTGTAGTTAGATTCAGAAAATTCTGCTACTGGGCTGTATTTGATTTTTCATGAATTTTAATTAAATGAAAATTTGACTTTTTATTCAGTAAGATAATTTTAAGGTTGAACAGAGCAATGAGCTCTTAAGTATTATTATTTTTAGAAATTATCGGCACAAAAAGAGAAACAACGTTCCAAGACAGTTAAGCAAAGTTTCAATACAAAAAGGTTACTATTAAAAAGTGTCGATACACTGAATCGCCAATGGGAGCCCAATAGTAAAGCTTAGCCTTTAGTTTTTGTTTTAATAAATTATTGCATGCGTCACTAACTTATCTATATACTTACAAGATGGTTTCAATTAAATTTCAACTCTAAACAGTCCCTATAAGTTAAAATGGGCAAGTGCATCTCAAGAATCGCAATCGTCTGTATAGCTAATTTGGTGGCACATCCACTTGCCCGTTTTAACTGCAGAAAATTGTTTAAAGCAAAAGTTTAATTACAATGACACTTTTGGGGCCAATTTATTAAATGTTTTGGTTCAAAAACAGATTATTCATAAAAATCAATAATCTTGAAATGAAAAACCTTTCACATAAAAATGGGAAACACAGGAGGTGAGTTTTATCATAATTTCATATATTTTTAGGGAATTTAAAAAAGGAAATAAAAAGAAACAAAAAAACAGAACACTTAGTTTAGAAACTCACAAAACACAATACAGAAATGAACTAAACAAATAAATACACTACATGCATGCAAGCAGAAATGAAAAACATATTAAAAAGGGGCAAAGTTACCTGTATCTATAATTTCTAAAAATAATAATACTTAAGAGCTCATTGCTCTATTCAAATTTTTTGAAATATTAATTTACTGAATAAAAAGTTAAATACAGCCCAGTAGCACAATTTTCTGAATCTAACTACAGCAAAATAATATAAATATCTGAAAATCATCTGCCGAACTAAACCTGGCTTCTCAAAAAACAACAGTAAAATTTGCAACTGCATGTAAATAGAAAAAAAAATTAAGACTAACAAACACAGTACTAATCCAGAGAGATAAAACAAATTATATGTATATTTTTAACACTAAACATTTCTTTCTTTAGCTGTTAAATTGATCTGCAGAACTTTAAACAATTTGCAGCGTTCGCTGACATACTACACTTTCTTACTACTGGGAAATAGAATAGACCTTTTTTTTAAAATGTATTACAGGAAATTTAATATTATTATTTATTTAAAACACAATTGAAATTAAAAAAAGAAGAAAAAGATTTCGATTCAGAAACTTATCTTCGCTAAATTCTTTAGCGAGAAGGGAGTAAATAACAAATACCTGATAAGTCCGCACCATGAAGGTAGAAAGAGGATTGTACTACCATGGTCAGCACTAACTTCCAGGCGCATCAAATTCCATTTATTAAATTTTTATATTCTTTAAAATGCAATTTTACTTAAATTATTTATCTCGTAATAACTTTAATAATGTATTACACTATACCTGACATAACAACACGTTCGAAAAAGCACGCGATCGTTTCGTACAATTTCGTAGTAGTAAACAAATGTTTGTTTCTGTAAGTTGAGTTGTTCAACATCTCCTGCGTTTGTTAAATAAAAAATTGAAAGGATTATTTAAAAATATACCTTACACAGTCGGTACTGTGTAATTAAAACAAAAATTAAAATGTTTATTCAAAAAGATAATTGGATCATGGAACAAACTTATTTGCCACTATCAATTCTAGGATAAGGGCACCAAACGTCATCGTATTGTGGGGACAGTCCTCACTTTTGTTATTATTATTTTCTGCATAATCATTTTTTTTTTTTTTTAAGTAAAACTTTTGTGGCAATTTATGATTTAAAATTGATAGTTGTTTAATTTTTTTTTAGTATTGCTTTTGTCGCCATGTCTTATTACTTTCTTCTATATTATAATACAATCAGCAGCAAAAGTATCCGAGCACTAGCAAAGATTCCTATGTAAAAAAAGTACTCTTATACAGTTTTGTTAAATAAACCCTTCTCGAATTCTGTTCTTAGTCAGTCCAAGAACATGATTCGACAAGGATTTATTTAACAAAACAGCATTAAGTGTACTTTTTTTTTTTACATAGGAATTTTCGCTAGTGCTCGGATAATTTTGCGACCGACTGCATATAGAGAAAGTATTGGATTCGTGAAAATTTTCGAACTCCAATTTTCGATGGATTTGCATATTTTGGGATTTCCTGAACACGATTTGTCTGATTTTAAAAAATATCTGTCTGCCTATGTGTATTACAAATATTTCGGGCGCTGTATCTCACGAGCCAACGAACGAAATTTAACCAAACTTGGTATTTAGTTGGACCCTAACATAAACTAGTGCTGATTGGATTTGGGGATCAATCGCTCAGCAGGTGGCATTGTATTTTCCTTAAATTTTTAACGTGGCAGTATAGGACAAACTTTCGTGTAAATGTACATAATGGGAGTTATTTTTAACGTGTGATCGTAAAACTATTCTGAATTATTGATAACAGTAGTAGTAAACTAGGGAAAACAATTGTGCATGTGGAAACATCCCTTCCTTCCTTGGGGGGGGGGGGAGGAAAATTTAAATATGTGGGTATCTTTCGAAAGATCTCGTCAATACCTTTATAACGAATGGTGTAACTATAGATCTGTGATAATTTAAAACTAAGTTATCGATTTTTTCATTTTTTAACGAAAAAAAAAAAAACCCTAGAAAAAAAAAGGATTTATTTTGATATTGGCAAAAAATTGACTTTCTTTCGGCATTTAGTGGTATATTTCCGTCAGATAAAAATCATCTGCATTCATAATGGAAAATAATTCAATAATTTAATAAATAATTTGTCTAGCAAGAATTTTGTGTAAAATAACACAGAAGAAAGTCTTGTCATCCCCCTCAACCCCCATTTCATTATTGCACTTACATTTATATAGAATTTAATTCGGTAGTTAAAAAATAATTCGGTAGTTAAAAAATAATTCTGATTTTAAAAAATAGTAGTAGTATCACACCAATTTATCCAAAAAAAAAAGTCCATTTTATTCTAAATATTTAAAAAAAAAAAAACTTTTTTTTTCGTTAAAAGTAAAAAAAAATCGATAACTTTGTTTTAAATTATCGCAGATCGATGGTTCAACCATTCGTTTTAAAGGTATTGGCGAGCTCTTTTGAAAGATACCCATCATGAAAATTTACTCCCCTCGAGGGGGGGGGACTTCCCCCCAGGGGGGGGGGGGAGAGGCGAGGCTCCTACATACACATTTTTTTTCCCTGTTGACTATCTCTATTACAAAAAATATATATTCGTTTCATTTGGTTTAGTGCAGTCTATAGATGTTAAACTCTACTTACCTGCAATTTCTCCCATAGAAGTAATGTATTTGAATACTTCTGAGTGTCCCTGTACACGAACCATTTGCTTCATCTCAACGAAAAGCTTAGTGTAACATCCCTATATGATACACGTTTAGAAAACCGAGTTTGGAATTTCTGCTACTATTTGTTCTTGAGATATGCTGATAACAGACAGACACACACACCATTCGCTAAAAACATAATTTTCGTATTCAGATGACCTCAGAACATGTAAATATAACAAAAACTCCCGTTCGAAAATTTGACCCTAAAACAATACTTTCTCGACCCTACGGGTAAGAGAAAGTAAATAATCTGGTGTGTCACTCACACGACTTTCTCTTACCCTGAAATTTAATAGTATAAATACAGGTTGGATATTAAGAGGTAAGATAACGAGTACTGTTATATAAACCTATGTTAAACAATTCATATTAGGCTTCTGAAGAGTTTTATATGATAATTAGTTCTGTGTGAGGGGGGCTACCGCCCCTCTCAACCCCCCGTTTCATTAATGCACCTACATTTATATAGAATTTAATTCGGTTATTAAAAAATATTTCTCTTTTTAAAAAATAATTTATTAAAATTATTATTTAAAAAAATTATCTTTTATGATAAGGCAGACGATTTCCATATTAGAGAAGTACTTTAACACCAAATATCCAAAAAAAAGTCTATTTTATTCTCAATATTGAAAAAAAAAAAAAAGTACGATTTTTTTTCTAAGTTTTTTTTTTTTTTTTGTTAAAAGTAAAAAAAATCGATAACTTTGTTTTAAACTATCGCAGATCGATGGTTCAACCATTCGTTTTAAAGGTATTTTCGAGCTCTTTTGAAAGATACCCATCATGAAAATTTACTCCCCTCGAGGGGGAACTTCCCCCCCAGGGGGGCAGGCGAGGCTCGTACATACACAAAAAATTTTTCCCAGTTAACTGTCTCTATTACAAAAAATATATATTTGTTTCATTTGGTTTAGTGCAGTCTATAGACGTTAAACTCTATTTTCCTGCAATTTCCCCCATAGACGTAATGTATTAGAATTCTCTTGATTCTCCCTGTACACGAACCATTCGTTTGATCTTAACGAAAAGCTTACTGTAGCATCCCTATATGATACACATTTAGAATACCAAGTTTGAACTTTCTGCCATAATTTGTTTTTGAGATATGCTGATAACAGACAGACACACAGACAGACACACAGACATACAGACATACACACAGACCATTTACTAAAAACATGATTATCGTATTAAGGGGACCTCAAAACGTGTAAATATAACAAAATCTCGCGTTCGAAAATTTGACCCAAAAACAATACTTTCTCTACCTTATGGGTAAGAGAAAGTAAAAAAGGGAATATTTTAAAATTCTATCAAAACATCGAATTTTATTCGAACATTTTAAAGGGCAAAATTGTATATAAAAATGCATAATGAGGCTTAGTTATTCAAAAATCTTAACGAAACTGTTTGGGGAGGACTGTTAAGTTTCAATCTATTTTTTGTAGACCAGTTTTATATAAACCCGAAAACACATTAGAAATATCATTTCTATTGTTACAAATTCAGTACCAAACGAAAGGGGCGATTTTTCTGAACCCATGTGTGCAAACAGTTTTTCGACACGACAATTAGTTTTTTTTAGAATTAACTAAAGTATGAAATTTAGGTGGAAACACTTCATTTTTAATTCATTTCAGTCATTTATAATTCAGTCATTTTTTCGGTGTGTCACTCACACGACTTTCTCTCACCCTGAAATTTAATACTATAAATACAGGTTGCAGATTAACGAGTACTGTTATGTAAACCTGTGTTAAACAATTCAAATTAGGCTTCGGAAGAGTTTTATATCATAATTAGTTTAATGTGAGGGGGGCTACCGCCCCACTCACCCCCCCCCCCTTTCATTAATGCACCTACATTTATATAGAAATTAATTGTTCTATTAAAAAATAATTCTGTTTTTAAAAAATAATTTATTAAAATTATTATTTAAAAAATTACCTTTTATGATAATGCAGACGATTTCCATATTAGAGAAGTAGTATAACACTAAATATCCAAAAAAAAAGTCCATTTTATTCTCAATAATAATAAAAAAAAATATTTCGTAAGTTTTTTTCGTTAAAAGTAAAAAAAATAGATAACTTTGTTTTAAATTATCGCAGATTGATGGTTCAACCATTCGTTTTAAAGGTGTTGGCGAGCTCTTTTGAAAGATACCCATCATGAAAATTTACTACCCTCGAGGGGGACTTCCCCCCCCCAGGAGGGGGGAGGCGAGGCTCCTACACACATAAATTTTTTTTTCCCAGCTGACTATCGCTATTACAAAAAATATATATTCGTTTCATTTGGTTTAGTGCAGTCTATAGACGTAATCCATCTAAAATTAACATCACCCAATGTCGCGAGGTGGCTTTCAGCCAGGCGATGACCATGTACTCATTCTATGTTGTTTTCCATCGCCCCTTGTCGCAATAAGGCTTCATTGCCTGGCGATGCCTATGTAAAACCGTCTTGCTTTTTAAATAAACGTCAGGCAGGTCTGTAGGGGGTTCTTCTCGGGACAGCCCACGTGAACTTCGGTTCTAGAAGCGCTCAACACCAATCTTCGAGTGGTGAGCGTGGGCTGCTCCCCTGTTCAGTCTATAGACGTAAACTCTACTTACCTGCAATTTCCCCCATACGTAATGTATTAGAATTCTCTTGAGTGTCCCTGTACACGAACCATTTGCTTGATCTTAACGAAAAGCTTACTGTAGCATCCCTATATGATACACATTTAGAATACCAAATTTGGAATATCTGCTACTATTTGTTCTTGAGATATGCTGATAACAGACAGACACACACACAGACATACACACAGACCAACCACTAAAAACATGATTTTCGTATTTAGTCGATCTCAAAACGTGTAAATATAACAAAATCTTACATTAGAAAATTTGACCCAAAAACAATACTTTCTCTACCTTATGGGTAAGAGAAAGTAAAAAGTACGTGGCTCAGTTTTACGGTCAAAAAATTAGATAAAAAATAAATTAAAAATAAAAATTTTACAGATTGAAATTATCAGTCTTTCGTACTAAACTAAATTCTGCCTTTGACATAATTTAGAAATTTCGGAGTCTATAACCCGCCCTTACAAAAATGCAGCTTTTTTTTTTTATATATTATTATTATTAATATTTAATACTATTCTTCGCAAATTTTTATAAAAATGCAGTTGTTTTATAGTTACCATTTCTCATCAAGTTAACTGTGAAAAGTCTGCGATATTTTTGAAGTCACATCACTTCTTTAAGAATTCTGCAGTTTTTATTAAGTCGTGACCTTTACTTTAAAATCGCTGCAGTTTTTATTAAGTCATAAACATTACTTTAAAATCGCTGCAGTTTTTATTAAGTCGTGAACTTCACTTTAAAAACTCTGCAGTTTTTATTAAGTCGTGAACTTTACTTCATAAATTCTGCAGTTTTTTTAAAGTTAAAAGCACATTATTTGAAATACTGCAGAAGTTCTACAGTTTTGGGGTTTTGCTGCGGAAAAACTGCAGAATTTTTTAGCTGGGATAACCGAACTATGTATCGAAAATCGCTTTTCTAAGATAATTTGGAGCAGATAAAGCTCTCCTTTTCCACCTCTGTAGGTGGAGTGGAACGGGGCAAAAATAAATTTTGAGAAAGTAACTTCACAAAATCTATATGTAGTGTATGTATTGGTTACGCATAACCAATCGACACATCAAAAAATCAGTTTCTTGAGATCATTTGGAGCAGAGTTACTCTTAAAAGCGTCCCCCCCCCCCCCCGCCTTTAAAGAGGGAGGGAGAAATTTAAAAAAAATTCGTTATAGTGCGTATTGCGTATGCATAATTAACCCACACATAAAAATTAATATCACTGAAAGAAATTGAAACAAAGTTACGCTTGGAAATGCATTTATTGCTCCCGACCCCAAGGGGGGAAAGAGAGAAACTTCGTAAAAATCCTGTTATAATAGGTGTCGGACACATCTAAAGAATCCACGCACCAGAAGTTGTGACTGCAGTTCCCATAGATTTTCCAGGATAAATTTAATGCTGAAAAAGGGGTCTCGAATTTGTCTCCTGGTAGTTACACCCCCCCCCCCCACTCAAAAAAAAAAAAAAAAAAAAAAAAAAAAAATCGAAAATCGAAAATCGAAAATCACAAATAAACAAAGACGCATTTCTGTTTCAACATCTTTTTACCATTTTTGATAGAGTTCTACTCAAAAAACAGAATTTGCGAAAAAAAATTCCGGAAATTGATTTTTCTCTCCCCCACCCTTTAAGAATCAAAAATTCCAAAATTCCAAAATTGCAGAATACATATATTTTATTTATTTATTTATTTTTTACTCAAGACTAGTCTCGCTGTGTGCAAATTCTTCATCGTGAGGTAATTTCGAGCTGAGTTATGCTTACAAAATCGTTTTTGTTTCCTGCCCGTCCCCCTCCTTCCTGCGGAATTTCGGAAAAGTTTATAGATATAATTTTAAGTTGGATACAGTCTTAAATTCAAGCTAAGTGTCATTGAATTCCGTCCAATCTTTCTCACGTGATACTCGGACAAAAATAGCATTACAAACATATCCACACACAGAGATAGACAAACAACACACACGTATAAATTTTTTTCTGAAATTACTTTCGGGTTTCACGCCGTATGAAACAATATGTAACAAAAGTTTTTTATTGTGAGAAATTTACAGACACAAGTCTAATTTTATTAATATAGGTTAACCCTTTTAATAATAAGAAGGATAATATAAATTCTAGTAGTGAATGTTGTGAAGGGACCGTTTTTGTAGAACGGAATTTTGCAGGCAGATGACCTGTATAATACTCTGCCACCTTCACCCGTGCATTCGAAGGCAATGTTGTGACTCAGCTAGGGTGATTCGAGTTGGGGACAAAATCTCGCGGGAACAAAATATCAAAGAACAGATCTTTTAAAATATTGCCGACGTAAATGAATGGAAAGCAAAATAATGTGAATGATGATTGTGTTTGATACAAATTATATGACACATTTTATCTATATTTTATTTGAATGAGTTGGTAATTATTAAAATCTTATAAAAAATTTCATGACAACACATGCATATTTACGTTAGTCAAAACACTGACATACAGACAAACCCATCACAAAAATTGTTATCTATTTTGCTTAAAAGAGTTTAAAGATTGTGTTTATCAACTTTTGTCAAGATGAGTCATAATGAATTCAATTGGGCTTATTAATTTTATAATTTCTAATTCATGTTTGTGAACAGTGTTCAGCTTTGATATCAGCAGTGATATACAAAATGTATTTTGAATGATGAAAATCAAATGATAACTTAAATATAGATAAAATAATGACATTCCACTCTATCATATGTATATTTATATTTATAAGGCTCTATGCGTCCCCCTCTAGATATCATACGTGAAACAGATCATATTATTTTTTCTAGTCGACACGATATTTTGTCCTGAGATATTATGTCCGGATCCTGGGTGATTCGCTCCTCATGTATGTCTTTTTAAGAGGCTATAATGTATTTTCTGGATAGTTTTGGAGAAAAACACGGAAAACTTTGAACAGGACAAAGTGTTCTTCGTCTAAATTTCTTTCGCTTGACCCCAGTACCTAATGGGATCAAGTTCTTTGCTTCAAAGTCCTAAAATCTTGGACGAGCGCGACCTCCTTCGACCCCAGCATCTACAATGTAACAAATTAGAAAGGAACACCTTTCGGCCACAGATGGGAGATTTTTTGCATGCGGAATGGAATATCTCATTGCGTAATTCGAATCTTACCTTCACAACAGTAAAAAATCAACGCAACAAGAGAAAAAAAAAATATAGCCAAATCTTCATTTCTTATAGCAGCAGTGAGATACCCAATGAAAGCGTGAAAGTCTCGCAGAAAAAAAAATAGCGAGTTCTTAAAAAATACAGAGCCTAGATGGGAATGATCTGAAAAAAAAAAAAAAATCTCTTGTCACCTGATGTAATGGCGATAATATCGTGTATGTGAGATAAAAAGAAAAAGAAAATGTATCGTCATCATGAAAGTGCAAATCTCTGCTGTGGAATGACTAGAATATTTTTCCAAATTATTTTTATTTCAAAAGATCGTGATATACAATCAGAAATGATTCGTCCAAAAAGTACAACTTAATGTATGCATAAAAAATTCGCTTTTAATTATCGACGCTTACTAATCGTCTTTCAAACAAGGAAAATTTGTACAGTAACGATAACTTTCTGTTTAAAATGCAATACATAATTCTGATTTTAAAATTTTTTTACAAATCAGGTTCGTTCTCCGATTGAACACAGGGGAAAAAAAAACAATAATAATAATAATAATAATAATAATATGAAAAACCGATCTACAAAAAAAACTTGGAAAAAGGCTATTTGAAGGCAGACTATTTGCAAAATCAGAGAAATGTATTTAGATAATCAAAGCAAGCGTTTTCATTTACTTAAATAAAAATAAACTTCTTCTTTTAAAATTTTTATATCAAGAAATATTATAGCAAGTACCACAATTCATTTTCATTTACTTTCTTCCAAAAGGATGTAATATTATAATTATTTTTAAATCATGGAAGATATTGGATATTGGATCACTGTGAGAAGAGCAGAAATTTTAAAGTACTTTACAAATGATTTCTTCACAAATTAATATGTTTTGAAAAAATGGTAAAATTTTTAAACCAAACCTGTAAAGTTTGGTAAATAATTATCAGATTAAAAAACGTTATCTGGATCGTTTGTTTGGGTTTATAAAACCTGCTGCTGTTACGTCAATTATTAATAAAATATTATAGCTCTCTTTTACATTTTCTAACTTTTACATGTTATATTTAATGATTATAATACACTCCTGTTCAAAAGTTTAGCAAGATTTGCAAACGATAAGTTTCATAGCTGCTAACTTGGAAGTTTTTTTTTTGCTACTAGAAAATCTTTAATAGGAAATTTTAGTACATTTTTCAGCAGTTTTCTGCGTTTAAACTTGATGATTTTTTTTTTTTTTTTTTTTTTACAAAGAAATACTTTTGTTAGAAAACTGTACAGTTGGCACCTATGCGTTTTTTTTTTTTTTTCCAATTTAAAAACTTATCTCTCGATGAAATATTTTCAAACATTTGGATATTTAAAGAACTGGGTCTTCCTCACGTAAAGGACCCTCTTCACTTAAAAAAAATTCCGATGCCGGCTGAAAACCGATAAAAAGTGTCCCACGTGGTTTTGACAGGAGGTGGAGAAGATTGACAGATTCACTGACGAATCATTGACTTTTTGGAAGAATAAATCAAAAATCAGCCACGTCTTTATTGCGGTTTCGCCGGAGCTTTGTTTTGTTTTGATTCTCTCTTCCTTTTTTTATTTTTGTGTTTCCTTTTTTATTTTATTTTTTTTTTTTCTTTTCCATTTTCACATGACATGAAATAACTTTCCTCATTTATTCTAATCTATTTATATGTATTTTAATAGAGTAGCCCGATTCGGCCAAGTACTTTATACTATTTTCAGCCCGGTTCAGGCTTTCTTTAGTTATACCGGCGAAATACGTAACAGTGCAATTTAATGAAAGAAAATATACTTTATAATTATACTTGAAGTCTGATATAATTAATTCAACTAAACTAGTATGTTGTGGCCACCACAAGACTTTCTTCTATATTTTCCTATACAAATTCCTTCAGTAAAAATAATTTATTAAATTATTATTAAAATTTTTTTTTCCATAATAATGCAGACGATTTCCATATTAGAGAAGTAGTTCCATTTTATTCTCAATTAAAAAAAAAAAAAAAAAAAAAAAAAAAAAAATACGATTTTTTTTCTAAAGTTTTTTTTTTGTTAAAAGTAACAAAAAAAAAAAAAAAAAAAAATCGATAACTTTGTGTCAAATTATCATAGATCTATAATTCAACCCTTCGTTTTAAAGGTACTGACGAGACCTTTCGAAAGGTACCCATCTTGAAAATTTATCCCTCCCGGGGGGAGGGGGGACTTTCTTCTATATGTAATATACAGACAGTATTGGATTCGTGAAAATTTTCGAACTCCGGTTTTCGATGAATTTACCCGTTTTGGGATGTGCTGAACATGACTTGATAGTTTTTAAAAAATGCCTGTCTCTGTGTGTGTGTGTGTATCACGAATTTTTGGAGGCTGTATCTCACGAACCAATGAACGAAATTTAACCAAACTTGGTATTTAGTTGGACCCTGACATAAACTGGTGCTGATTAGATTTAGGGATATATCGCACAATAGGTGGCGCTGTGATAGCATTTTTTCTACATTTTTAACATGACAGTATAGGACAAAATTTCGTATAAATGTACATAATGAGAGTTATTTTTAACTTTTGATTGTAAAATTAATATGAATTATTGATAAAAGTAGTTGTTAACTAGCGGGAAAAAATTGTGCATGTGGGGGCTTCGCCCTTCCCCGGCCGGAGTAAATTTTCAAGATGGGTATCTTTCGTAAGGTCTCGTCAATACCTTTAAAACGAATGGTTGAACTATAGATCTGTGATAATGTAGAAGAAAGTTATCAATTTTTTTTTTACTTTTAACGGAAAAAAACTTTGAAAAAAAAAATCGTAATTGTTATTATTATTATATTTACTGTTATACTACTTTTCTGATATGGAAATCGTCTTCATTATCATGGAAGATAATTTTTTTTTAAATAATAATTTTAATAAATCATTTTTACTCAGTGAATATGTATAGGAAAATATAGAAGAAAGTCTTGTGGTGGCCACAGCATACTAGTTATATTATTAATCATATGGTAATATAGTAGACAGTTCGAGTGCTATAAATTACATGGTGCCATAACTAAAATGGTCAATGGATGCTGAGATAAAGCCATTTTTAAATTGTAATAGCAGATCAACTTGTAAACCGATAAATATCCAAATTGAAGTGTCCAGAAAAGACGATTCTGCTTCTGCATGCGCAGTGGAAATCTGGATCCGATACAACGCGAGGGGGAAGGGGGGGAGGGAGTAACGATGCCGTTGGTAGAGGTTACCCGAAACGAGGTTCAGGGTGATTTCAATGGAATTTTCTTTTTAGTTTTTATTTATAAAGTGATATATATACATATATATATATAGAAAAAAAAATGTGATTCATTAAAAAATAAATAAATTCATTTAAATATAGTTAGCTATTACCGAAGCCTGCTATTATAGTTATATCGAAAAAATTCATATATATTTATTTTTGATATTGTTATATCATCTAATATATCTCAGAAAATCTATAAATATATATCTACAGTCAGAAATATTGTATTCAGCCAAAAATTTAGTTTTAATATCCAGTTTTGACCTGATGACCTGTACCTCGAGTCCAGAAAAGTGAGGCAATTGGTTAGTGTATATTCAAAGTGAATCAGCAATGTTTTATTTAATTTATTTTACTAAGTTTGGTATGCTGTAGCTGTAAATGCTGAGCTTCTTCTGAAATGAGAGGTAATCGCAATGTGGAAGCGCCCCGTGTTCGGTGATATAACCCAAAAGCTGATCGGCACTAACTCAAACCAAGGTCCAACCAAATATCAAGTTCGGTTTAAATTAAGTTCAATGGTTCATAAAGTACAGTGTTCGAACGCAAAAAGACAGGTATTTTCTAAACAATATCGAATTATGTTTAGGAAATCTCAAAACGTGTAACTTCATCGAAAACCGAAAATCTAAACTTTTTCTGCATCTTATACTTTCTCCTTATATATATGCAGAAGACAAAATAATAAATCTACTTTTTAAAAAATAAGTACTCAATTTCAGTTAATAAAAATGCAAGGAAATCTCAAAACGTGTAATTGATCGAAAACCGAAAATTTAAAAATTTTCTGAATCTTATGCTTTTTTCTTATATATGCAGAGAATAGAATAATAAATCCACTTTTTTAAAAATAAGTAGTCAATTTCAGTTAATAAAAATGCAAGGAAATCTCAAAAGTGTAAATTCATCGAAAACCGAAAATTTAAAATTTTTCTGAATCTTGTGCTTTTTTCTTATATATGCAGAGGATAGAATAATAAACCAACTTTTTAAAAAATAAGTAGTCAGTTTCAGTTAATAAAAATGACAGGAATTCTCAAAACGTGTAAATTCATTGAAAACCGGCAATCGAAATTTTTCCGTATCTTCTACTTTCTTCATATACATGTAGAAGCTAGTAATAAATCCCCTTTTTTCAAAATAAGTAGTCAATTTCAGTTAATTGAAACGCAGGGAAATCTCAAAACACGTAAATTCAGCGAAAACAGAAAATCGAAATTTTTTTCTTTGATAGATGCAGAAGATAGTAATAGTTTCACTTTTAAAAAAAAAGTAGTCAATTTCAGTTAATTCAAATGCAAGGAAATCTCAAAGTCTGTAAATTCATCGAAAACCGAAAACCAAAAGTTTTTTTCAAATCTTATGCTTTCTTCTTATATATTACAGAAGGTATACGCAAGCAAAGTGTGATGTCACTGACCGCCATTGTGGCTAATTAAAAAAATTTCTTAATCGTCCATAGGATTTCTCTATATATTAAAAAAAGTAACTGTCACTGGCGTCAAATTTTTTTGTTTGCGACAGCATCTTCTAGCGGAGGGCAGGGTTCTTCGCGTCATGAGAGAATTAAATATATTCCAAATACTCCAAGGAAGACATTTCAGCTGCTTAGAAATTTCTATCATTTTAATTAAAAGCGTTATTAACTAAAAATGACAAGTTTATGAAGGTACTCTATTTGCCATTTTGAAAAAAGTTTCTCCCAGTGACGTTGTTCTTCTGTCATGAAGTCATTTTACACAGGAAAATATATGATCCATGGCTGTACGTATGTAGGTAGGTAGGTTGGATTTAACGTCGTACGAGTACTGCGCTATGGGTAATTAGCGACGGTCTGGGACGCACCCCTACAGATGTTCCGGAGGCATGTCATCACAATTTTGATCCTTCACGGGGGGAATCCTCCCCCCGCTTTGGTGATTCCCAGAGGTATAGTGTGGATAAGAATATGGAGGACTTTGCGGCCACGACAGATTTTATGTACACCAGCCACCATTAGTGTACCCGACGGTCTTTGGCCGGCTCAAGTATCGAATCGGCAATCTTCCAATTCCAATCGGTGCTTTACCGACAAGAGTATCGCGGCCCGAAACCATGGATGTAAAAAAGAAAGAAAATAAATATCAACTTTTTTTCTAAGAAAATTAATTTTCTTACCCGGGAAAATTAAAATAGGATTCGTGGTTGTAGGTAGGTAGATAATTAGGTAGGTTGTGTTTGACGTCGCACTATTACTGCTCAATGGATAATTGGCGACGGTCTGGGACGCACCCTTACGGATGTTCCGGAGACATGCCACCACTGTTTTGGTACTATACGAAGGGGATGGCTACCCCGCTTCGGTGGCCCCCAGAGGTATAATTTTGATGGGAACATGGAGGATATTGCGGTCACGACATATTTTACGTGCACCAGCCACCATTAGTGTACACGACGGTCTTTGGCAACACCCCCTGTATGTAGGGGGTCTTTGGCCGGCTTGAGAACCGAGCCCGAAATCTTCCAATTACGAGCTCGGTGATTTACCGACTGGAGTACCGCGGTCCGGATCTAAGGTTGTAAAAAATAAATAAAAAGGGTCATATACTAAAGTTGTAATGCAAAATGGTCTAGATATTATGAATTTCTTTCTATAAAAAAATTATATATATATATATATATATATATATATATATATATATATATATATATTATATATATAAATTTGACATTGAATATGAGGATTTCCATAATTTTCTGCTATTGACTTGTAGTATGCACTATGTAGTATGTACCTTTTCAGTGAAAGAAAGCCGAGAATAAGCGGGCAGAGCTCTGCATGTGTTAATAAGTAAAGTGAGTCGGGGGGAGGAGAAGCCTCCCTCGGGGGTTGGTGAGCGAAGCGAGCAGGGGGCAGAGCCCCCTAGTTTTGTAAAAAATTATTAAAAATCGAGGAAAATTATTTCCCGATTTTAATCTCCATATTTGGGTATAATTACAAATTAGTTATTGTGCACATGTGTTAGATTAAGTTATTTTGCTGTCAAATTGACAAAATTTTAATTTTAAATTTCAAAACTCTAGAAACAAAATGGGCATAGATTTGATATCCATTCGTCCTCCGCATTTTGTGTATTTGGCGATTAAAACGTAATGCGGAAACATACATGCCAGATGAATATTTTCATAATGCATATATATTGTACGAAATATTGTTTCATATATTACTGATTGCTCTCTTAATATACTTTATTAAAATAACTATGATTTTTGAAAGGAATTAAATATGTTCGTCAGATAATTTGGCTATCTTTTATTATTATTATTATTATTTTGCCATGGACGACAGATATCAAATCTGTTCCTTTGAAATGAGATGCTTATGTTTATAGTCGAAAGTGGAAGTCTGTCATTTTATTTTTCTAGAGTTTTGAAATTAAAAATTAAAATTTTATGAATTTTACAGAAAAAATGACTCAATCTAACGCAAAAAAATCAATACGCAGGACTCTAGTTTACATCAATTATAGTTATGATTATGTCAAACAATTTTTCTTATTATTAGTTATTTTCCATAGGTTTAAAATCGCACCAAATTACACATATAGTCGAAATTTTCCTTGTGAGAAACTATTATAAAACATTTTGGCGCTCGTTAGACAGTAAATGACGCTGTTATATAGATGATATAGAAGAAAGTTTTGTTATGGTTTTTTACTTCCATTACCCGACTACCGTAATTAATAATTGTAAGAAGTATTGTATTCGGTCCGAAAATTCGATATCGAGTTTTCACCTGATTTACATGTTTTAAAGTCTCCTAAGTCCAAAAAAGTAATTTTTGGCAATTGGTCAGTGTGTGCGTGTGTATGTATATATATTTGTGGGGAATCTTCTGACTATCATATCTCCGAAACTAATAAAGATAGAACTACGAAACTTCAGAACTGAGCTTGCCCTTTTGTACAAATGAATTTTCCAAATTTTGGTGAAAACTGGAAAACCGGAAGAGGTACCGTAAGTCTGTATCACAAAAACGACTCTAAACATTTTCTTCCAAGTTGCTATACAAACACTCTATTCAATGTCCTTTCGAATGATATAGTTGGCTAGTATGGAGGAAAATTGATAAGAGTCCTGTATAAATAGCTCAATTTCAGGTCTCTCAACTAGGAACAGTCAGGAATACAAGTGTGTTCCTCTAAAAACGACTGTAATAATGTTTTTCATACTCGCCATATTAACTCCCTATTAAATATCCTTTTGTATGTAATTATTGTTTTCAAGTCAATAATTGAGTATGCCAACTTTTGGCAAAAGTCGGTATCTCAAAAACGGCTCTAATGATTTTCTTGAAAATTGTTACATAAATCCATTTTAGATATCCGTTCTTATGTATAACGCGGTTATTAAAGGTAAATTAGCAGTCATCCTGATTAGGTAGATTAGTTTTAGATATCGGAAATTGTTTCGTAAAACGGCTAAGCCGATTTTTCGCTTCTTACTATTTTTAAATTCGTTATGTAAATCTATTTTATATATCTTTACATGTGTATAAGCTTTATCTTACCAGAAAATTTTTAGGTGTCTAATTTTTTAGGTCAATTTTATGTCTTCTGATTATATTATCTCCAAAAAATGCATATAATACATGCAACAGTAAGTAATGAAAGTCGTGTAGTTGTTTCACTCCGGATTTTTTTTTTTTTTTTTTTATCTAGAACTTATTTCTGAAAATTGCATATGCATATCTTATAATAAGCGAAAACCTCTAATATTTTCTAATATTTTTACAATTTTAAAATAAGTTTGTATTATATACAAATACATCTGCGCGATTTCTCTTTATCCTAATTCTAAAGAACGCTTATAAACTATAATCAGTGTCCATGTATCATTCTGAAAAGGTCACCTTTACGTCATTAGTCTCGAAAATCAAACCGCGAAATCTTCGAGTGTAAAGTGTAACTAATAATGTGGTTTCTTCGCTTGGAAATAATTTTATAAACATTTGCTCCCATTTCTTGCAAGCTTTTATTAGAAATTACTCACATTTGATCTCCTTTGTCCTTTTTCTCCCCTCCCCCCTTTTGAGAAGAAATGCAAAACGTACAACCACCACAAACTGAAGTTATCATCATCATCATCATCATCATCACGTAGCTTCGGGGAGTACCTACGACGGTCAAGACCGTCGCCTACCTCCACATGAGAAGGAGAAGAAACAATGGAGCTGAAGTACATGATCAAGCACATCGGTACAATGAACTTGGGGAGTTCAAGGAACTCGGGCGTGATGGTTTGATGACAGAACATGTCTGTGGACAGAGGCGTGAGACTTCAAGGATCAGAGGAGAAGAAGAATAGATTTTGTACATTACATATACTGGCAAACCAACAAAACAAAAAACCTAGCACAGTAGTATATATATATATATATTTTTTTTTAACCTGACAATTAAACATAACTATCAATTTTTATTTTTTTTATTTTTATTTATTTATTTTTTTTTTAAATTGATAATACTAAAACCAAAAGCCTAACGAGACTGTTAGGCAGTCTAAACAGAGAATATTACCAAAAAGAATGGAACAAGAAAATTAATTACAAGCAATAAACAAAAATATTTACAAAATTAAGTTAAAAATAAAAACCCTACGAGTAAGGTAACTGGTAGGAAGGCTGACCATACACGACTGGAGATAAATACTCACAGAAAGGTTGCAGATGTCAGGGGGTAGCCAAAGGTAGCTGAGATATTAATTCAGTCTACGGAAAAGAAATTTAGAGTGAGAATTCTGCGTTAAGTAACGCCAGAAGGATTTCGTCTTCTACGCTTGGAGACAGGGACGAACCCAGGGCCCGACTAACAAAGTTTTGTGCCCAGGGCACTTTCAAATTTTAGTGCCCCCCCCCCCAAAAAAAAAAAAAATAATAATAATAATAATAATTCTGTTTCTGTTTTTGGATTTAATAAAATTACTTCACTCAGCCAAATATAGGTGCTGCCGGATTATAAGTTTCCGGATTATCGATGCTTCTCCGTACGTTAATTGTACAATTTCATGTATTTCAAATGATCTGATGTACAGTATCAATCAAAATTTTATTCATAAAAATAAAACATAGTTGAGTTAGAAAACGAAAAAAAAATTAGGGGATTTCGATCAGATATTTTTAACTTTTAGTAAAATTTTGTGCCCCTCAGAAATTTCGTGCCCAGGGCACGAGCCCCGGGTGCCCGTGCGATAATCAGGCCCTGGACGAACCCATCCTCCCTGTATAGAATGGCGAGAGGGCGTTTCTTTGCCCTTCCCATTCTTGGATCATACCTTCTGATTGCGTTTAACGCAGGATTCTGGACTTTTGGGATAGACCTGTGAAACTTCAACGTAAGTCTCTTAATTTCAGAATAAATAGGCCTAATTTTCAGGTCTTTGTGAATGACATCACTGCGAACGTAGCGAAAAGCCTGAGCATACCTACGCAATTGCATATTTTGGAAAACTTGAAGTCTTTTAAGCTGAGTCTTTGAGGCAGACCCGAACACCGCGGACCCGTAGGTCAAGATGGGTCGGATCATGGACTTGTACAGTAACAATTTATTTTTCACTGACAGGCGGCTATTCCAAGCCAAAAGAGGAAAGAGAGGGGCGGTGGCATTATGCGCTTTTTTCAGAATTTCTGAAATGTGCTTCTGCCACAATAATTTAGAATCTAGGTGAATGCCTAGGTATTTATACGATGTTTCCCAGGGAATAGCTTCATTATTAAAAAGGAAGTTAATGTCGGGGGAATACGATTTATTGGTGAAGAAAATGGCGGCACTTTTCGAACTATTAACTTTAATTTTCCACTTGTTAAGCCAAATAGCATACGAATCAAGGTAATCCTGGAGTTTTTCGAACACAGTGTGTGGTTGTGTGTGCCTGTACATGATAGCAGTGTCATCAGCAAATAATGCTAAGTTGATGTCGGGCTTACGCGGAATGTCGTTGATATAGATGTTAAAGAGCCGAGACCCGGCGAGAGAACCTTGAGGAACAGAGCTGAGAACAGGCTTCGGGCTAGAGAGGGAGTTTCCCACTTTTACCACGAAGGACCTGTTAGAGATATAGTCTGCAAAGATTTTAGTTAGCTGGTCAGGAACACCCAACTCAGCCATTTTAAAGAGAAGGCCGGCATGCCAGACCTTATCAAAGGCCTTTTGCACGTCGAGGAATATAATTCCCGTCACACCGCTGGTTTGGTATCCATCGTGAATGAATTCAGTCACCCTCCACAACTGTTGCTGTGTTGAATGACGAGTACTAAACCCGAATTGCTCCGGTATAATCTTGTCATGAGAGTCAAGGAATTCATTCAATCGGCGGACGAGAATATACTCGTAAACCTTCGAGAGACCAGAGAGAAGTGAAATAGGACGATAACTAGAAGGAGAGTGAATATCTTGTCCCCCCCCCCTTCGGTAGGGGAACAACGATAGCTCTCTTCCAGCAATCTGGAAAGATATTAAGATTTAACATGCAATTAATAATTAAGGTGATATAATAAATGAAATGAAGAGGTAGATTGATGAGCATATTATTTGAGATTTGGTCCTCACCGGGAGTTTTGTGTTTATCCAAGCCCGAAATATACTCCTGTACCTCTGAGGGTAAAGCAGGTTGAAGAGTGTTAGGTGTGTCTTTGAGTAATAAATTTTGGACCCTATAGCCGACCATGAAGTCGACCATTGGGTTAACAATGTCCGAATGAGGTGAAAACTGACTTCTAAGACTTTCAGCAATTGCTTCAGCCTTTTCAGTGTTGCTATAAGCCATGCCATTGGGGCTAGTAATGGCAGGAATGTGTGTTCGTGTCCTACGAATACGGGAGGCAGCCCTCCAAATTGTGTTGTCTTCAGTCGAGAGGGACTCGACAAAATTGTTGAAGCGTGTTTTACTAAATTCCTTAATAGCAGCTCTAACATTTCGAATAAGCCTGTTTAACTTATTCCTAAAATAGGGGGTCCTATGAACCTGCTATTGCCTGCGAGCATGATTTCGATCTCTGATCATTTCCCTGATGTTATCCGGCAGCCTGTAGAAGTCACTCGATCTTTTTCGAGGTTCCGAGCTCTGCATATATGCCTCTCGAAGGGAGTCTCCAAGCATGGCTATAGCTTGCTCAGCTTCCTCTTTGGAATCTGGGATAACGTGAGGAACGTCACGTTCCGAGAGGATATCCGCGAACTGACTCCACCGGGTGGAGAGAGCCGGTCTCAGATCCAGATCGTAGGACCCCACGTCGTACCTCAAGACAACAGGTAGGTGATCAGAGTCTAGATCATTCAGCGTTTGTATGCTGTAGGCAAACGGAAAATTGCGGGTGATAGCAAAATCCAAAATATTACGAGATCTCACGAAGGTGGGTTCGGGGGGCACCTGAATTTGCGTGAAATTTTGATCCACCCACCTTCTTAACTTGATACCAGTAAAATTATTTCTAGGACAGTTCCAAGAATTATGCTTAGCGTTAAAATCACCCGCAACGATAAAATTTGGAAAAGCGTTAGTGAGACGGGAAAGATCTTGCTCTAGCAGGTTACTCCTTTGCCTAGCACTTTGAACATAAACAGCTGCAATTAATACATTTGGAATAAGGGGGAAGTCCAGAACAATGGGCGTGGATTCAATAGAATTTAGATTGGGAATTTTAACCAAAGAGGCATTAAAACCGTTTTTGACATAAATGGCAGTGCCGCCGGAAGCTTGCAGACTATGAGTCCTGTCAACATTGAAAATCTCATAGTTAGCAATACGAACAGTGCGTCCCTGGGAAAAGTGGGTCTCAGTGACCAAAATAAGATCTAAATTGTTACGAGTAACGAAGTCCCTAAAGTCGTTAGCTTTGTCAAGAAGTCCATTGGCATTCCAAATACCAATGGTGAAAGAGTTCAAGCTCCGAGAAGACGGGAACATGGGTAGCCGAAAAAGAAATTACATGAGGGAGGGTAAAAACAATTAAGACATATTGCGGATTTCACTCCACAGAATATGTATCCGGTCAACATCCGTGGATGCAGTACGGAGTGCCGGGAGAGCATTAGTGAATGCTTGGAAGACTAAATCAGGGTCAAATTCATTTTGGAATGCTAAAAGCATATGAATGAAGTCGGTGGCCGAATTTGCATCCGTGCTAGGGACCGACGAATTTTGAGGGTTAATTTTGACAGGGGGAGGGGTAACGGTTTCGCTACACTGCTGAGCAACCCCCGCAAAAGATTGGGCTGGGTCAACCTTCCTTGATGAGAAAGTCCTCTTCATAACTTTATCGGTCGGATTATTTTTAACAACGCTAATCTTATTTTTATTTTTAGGGGGGGGGGCTGTCTTTGGGAACCTAGGACAACTCCGATAATTCGCAGGGTGATCTCCCCCACAGCGCACACAACTGCAGGGCGTGCCAAATTCCTTCTTACAGTCATTTGACCTGTGAGCCCCAGCACATTTAACGGACCTGGGGGGCAGGGCACAGGCTGAAGAGGAGTGAAAAAATCCCTGACAGTTGAAGCACTGTGTGGGGCCTTTCCTGCCACGATATTCTTCGACGCTGACCTCGATTCCCAAAAGATCATTAATTTTAAAGATTTCGTCCGATATTTTGGACTTCGGTAAGCTAATTTGGAAAAGGGGCATTAAGTGTTTTTTGGAGACAGGCCCTCTGTACAGTTGTACAACGGAGACCTGCTCAAAGTCGAATTCATGTTCTAAAGCATATTTAATTTTATCAATGGAGGTGTGAAGCGGTAGGCCTCTAATGACAGCCTTCAAGGGCTTCTCGGCATCCAAGATGAAAGTTTTGAAGGGGACTTTCTCCTCATTAAGAAATCTTTGAATTTTCCTAAACGCGTCATCATTATTAACGTTAATTTTTATAAATTTACCTGACGTTTTGGATTTAAGATCCGGATCAATTTGCCTAAGATTGGTCAAGACATGGTCCCAATCATTGGAGGGAACAATAAAAAATGGCGGAGGAACAATTTTCCTAACAATTTTGTTATTTGAGGGAATATTATCTTTAGTGCTATTAGAATTATCCTTTATTTTAGATTTACTATCCTGACTTTTTGAAGGAGAGGCCGAATTATTTTTCTTTTTAGATCTACGGTGGGTAACTTCCACAAAGCCCTGGGACTCTGAAGACTCGGCATCTGACTCTAGAGGTCTTTTGCTCTTAAGAGAGGATTGGTCGCTTTCTGCAACCGCAGATGGCGCCACCTCACTGTCCGAGCAACTTTCCCCCAGAGTACTAACCATCGAATCTACGGGTGTGGAAGGAAAAACAAGTAAGCCAGTATACATAGAAATTCCAGTTACCTTACTCAGCTCCTTAAGTTCAGCAGTCTTCTGATTAATCTGCAGTGGAATGCCAGTCTCGTATTCCTTTTGCTCAGCCTCTGACCGCGTAGTCCTCTTCCTAAGCTTGTTGTGTCTGCAAGAATGACCGCTCAGCTCACTCCTAAGCTTGCACATCTTAGTGTACATATCCTCCAACTCCGCCGCCGTCAGACTAGTGCTGATTGCAGGCTCGCTGATGAAATCCATATTCTCATATTCACTCATGGTTGGACAGGCAACACTCGTGGTACCTCGAACAAATGGCGCTGAAAAGTGCCTCTAAGTACCTCCGAATGGCAAACGGTAACGGTGACAGGAACAGTAGAACAGTTGTCTTCACGAGGGAAAACTCCGCTGCGCCCGGAAATACTATTCTGGCCTTGAAAAAGGCCCCTAAAGCAACAGCTAAGAGAGAAACCCTCTACACTCAGCCGATGGGAGAAGCGCAGTCCGTGAACCGGTACTGCGCGCAGCAATGAAAAGAACGTCCGCTCACACTGGAAGCAGGAAAGCGAATCTCTCTCGAGTGTGTAAACTGAAGTTATTGATATAGTGCACCTTGTTCTGTATTTATAAGAAAAAAAAAAAATATTGGATTCGTAAAAATTTTCGAAGCCGTTATGATTGGTAGAAATATCCTCTTATTTGCTTCTTTTCTTTGTACAAGATGAAATAAAATATTGGATTCATGAAACACTTCACCTTCTAGCTTTCAGTATATTTACACATTTTCAGGTGTCCTGAACATATTTTGATCATTTAAAAAAATTATCTATCCATAAATCTGTGACAAAAAATAAATAAATAAATAAATTGGTGTGAAGCAATCATACTACTTCCATTACCCACTATTTCACGTATTATATACAATTTTTAAAAATGTGATCAGAAGACATAAAAGTGACCTAACGAAGTAGACGCCTGACAAACTCATATACAGGCATGTAAAAGTTTACATAGCGAGTTAAGAAATAATAATAAAAAAAAAAAAAAAAAATGGTAGAGTTATTTTTTGAAACATCAATTTCCGAGATCTAAAAGTGACCTACCTGAGCATGATAACTGTTAATTTTCCTGTAATAACCACGCATTATACGAGAAAAGACATCTAAAATTGATTTATGCAACAATTTTCAAGAAAATCGTTAGAGCCGTTTTTGAGATACCATCTTTTACCAAAACTTGGCATACTCAATTATTGATCGAAAAACAAAAATTACATACAAAAGGATATTTAAAAGGGAGTTAATATGGCGAGTTAAAAAAAAATCCGTTACAGCCGTTAAAAAAGAAAAAAAAAAAAAAAAAAAAAAACGCACTTGCGAGACTTGAAATTCAGCTATTTATACCGGGAGCCTACCAATTTTCCTGAACTAACCAACTATATAATTCGAAAGGACATCTAATAGAGTGTTTATGTAGTAAATTTTAAGAAAATCTTTAGAGCTGTTTTTGGATACGGACTTACGGTCCCACTTCCACTTTTCCAATTTTCACCAAACTTTGTAAAATTCATCTGTACACCAGTTCTGTCTTAAATCTGAAGTTTCATAGCTCTATCTTTATTAGTTTCGGAGGGGTCGGCAGCCCCCCTCAGGAACGTATCTGTTTATGTAGCAAGTCAATCGAATCAATATATACGCATATATTATATAATGAGAAATAAATAAAAACGACCTGTTCAATAATGTGTGATGCAAATAGGATATTGGGGCTCCTGATCTGCAGATCCACTAGTTCATTGTCGAAACGTGAGTGGAAGCTTCCCTGTGGCGACTCAAAAAGATTTTGGGTTCCGTCTGTGTGTATATTTTGTTTGTCTGTGTGTCTGTTTCAGCGACCGCAAAAATCATGCTATTGATTTGCAATTTTGTACACATGTTTTCGAGCCGCATGGGATTAGCTGTATTGTGTTTGGCGTCTGTTCTATCTGGAATTCGTGTACGCGGACACACCAATTTTTTCTTTATCACTATGGCCTATGGACAGAATGTACATGTACTGCAATAACGGCTGCAAAAATTCTTCAAATAACTTGCAAATTGGTAGACACTTTCAAGCTCTGTATAGAAATAGCTGTATAATTTTTTATGTGTATATTTTTCATGTTCTATGTACAGGGACACTCCAAAATTTTTCTTATCATTAAGGCCTACGGGGTGAATTTTGTTTAAACAAATTTTAACGTCGTTACTCTGCATTCAAGAAAGTGAAACTACAGTAAAAAAAAAAAAAAGCGCATTTTAAAACGTTTATGCTGCATTCAACACAGTGGAATTAACATATACATTATAAAGATATATAAAAACATATTTACTCTAATAAAAGGGATATGTATGGACTATATGATTTATTTGCGGGATCACACAAATGAATTCGGATGGCATCCTGTAATCATCCAAATGATTCAAATTACATTGAAATATTCATGAGTTACAATTAATTAAATAGGTGTATTCTAATTTTTTTAGTGTATATAATTACTGTGGCTGCTTTTCCGAGTTACATAAAATAATTTCGTTCTATTACGCACTATAGTTCATATTTCAACACTGGTATTGAATCTTAACATGGTTACACCCCACGAAATATGATGAAATTTTATTAGAATTTTAAAAGTATATTTTTTTGTGGGAAAATGTGGCCTTAGAATCAGTATTTAATTTACAGGGTTGCACAAAATAATTCGAGTATGTTATGTAATCAATTTGCAGGAATTTTGGTAGAAATACTTATGAATTACAGGGAATTAGTGCAAGTACAAGATAGTCAGTTATTAAGAATACATACATACAGAGATAGTTATAGAAAGAGAAAAGCAGAGGGGGTTGAGGGGGGCTGCAACCCCCCTCAGAAACGTTTCTGTTTATACAAAAAGTCAATAGAATCAATATATATATATTATATATAATAAGGAACAAGTAAAAATAATCTGTTGCATAATGCGTGATGCAAATAGGATGGTGAGGTTCCTGATCTGCATATCCACTAGCTATATATAGAACTTGTTATCTTACTCGTCAATCTGCAATCTATCTTAATAGAATTTTAATTTTATGTAAGAGAAAGTCGTAATGGTTCCATACCAGATTATTTACTTTAAATTCTATTATTGAAATTCTGTTTAATTCAACAAAATATTTTTTACGAATCGCTGAAATAGATGTTCGTATATTGCCACTCATTGCTTTATGAGTAAAATATCAGATTTACTGTGCAAACAGTATTATGTGCAAAGAAAAATATTTAAAATGAAATGCGATCATATATTTCGCAAATTCTTTCAACGATTGTCTTCTAAATCTATATGTTACTCAGACTCACATCCGTAATACAAAAAGAAAAAAAAAATCTATAATAATAAAAGTAGTAAAGCAATAAAAACCACGACGATGTTTCTTCACCACAAAAATATAAACATTTGGCTCGACGAAAAGCAAAAACATCTGTCTGAGAGGTGGAGCCGGATAAAGGGTGTGTCAAAGAGGAAAATCGGCACAAATTTGTAAAATTTGTGGACTTTCTTTACAAATTTAATTGATTTGAAATTTTATTAAAATACAGGATTTTTTTTCCGCATTGAATTAAACTCTTTGAGATTGACACAGCTTTTTAAATTCTGTTTTAAAAAATTGAAAGAGTTTTTTTATAAGCCATTTAATGCATAAAGCCAAATATTGCAATAAAACAGCTTTTTTAAAAAACAACTGTTATTCTTTCATAAAATCTAAAAAAGCTGCGTCAGTTTACGAAATAAGAGTAATCCAATAAAAAAAACCGCGTCTCAATCAGTTAATATGTCACTGTTTTAAGTGCAAAGAAAGTTTTCCATAGGATAACATTGGCTTTTAGAAAAGGAAATGATGAGTGAAGAGGACAGCATTTAGGGGGCCGGTAACAAATTGAGCAAAATGAATAATGTTTGTGGTCACCCTATATCGTTCAGTGAACAAAATGATCTGTAACTTTAGGATATGGAAATATGAACAAAGTACAATTTGTGGATGGATTTGTGTGACGATAGCCTGTTAAATAACGGGGATATAAGCATTTATTTTAAAACTCTAAAAAAAAAAAAAAAAAAAAAAAAAAAAAAATCAGCATGTCGTTTATTTATATTATACAGAGTTTTAAACGAAAATTATTCCCACTTTTAGATAAATTGAAAAAACATTTTTGGAACATTGTACTGCAATCAGAATACAAATATCTCATGAAATATGAGTATTTTCATGAATTAGGTTGAAAGCTAGATATATTGGGCATATTTTATCAAAAATGCATTTGAATATAATAAAAATGAACCGAAAAAGAACAAGCTAGATTTCAGATATTCTCTAAGAGTTGAAATTCCATAAGGAGTTTATCACATACTGAGTAATTAACTTGAGGATCCAGTTATTTCAACCACGCCCTAAAAGTGCTTTTTTTGTGCAAAACCCCTTATAAGCTTATAACTCTAACATACATTTGTTTATTTACTAAGATTTGTGAGATAATAAGGGATTTTTCACAAAAAAGAACTTTTGCTGTCTAACTACAAGTTTTCCATGGGCGTATTTACTTATACGTGAATAGCAAAAAGAAGTGAAAAAAAAATTCTCAACGAAGCATAGGTTGACAGAAGCATTTAAGCACAGTGAAGCAATCTGACAACACTTGAAATTTCGTTTACCTGATCGAAAATTTCCGCCGTTTGCTGCCTCAAAGGACGCTAACGACACAACAATAATAATTTAAATGAGTTACAGAAAACAATACAATGATTATTTAAAGTTTTACTTATACAGAAGGCTATACAATAAAATAGTGGTGTGATTTAATAACTTTTTTGTTGTATTTATAATTTACTTTAATTTTCATTTATGATTTTTAGAAATTTGCTGCAATTTGTTAAGATTCATAGTATAACAAATAAAATAAAATAAAATGAAATAAAATAATACAGGGTGGTGACACGTCATATTTTCCCCCTGATTCTTTCACCAGTATTTTTCTTTCTAAATTTTTACTAGTAAGTTTGCCCGATTGATCAAGTAAAACATATGATATAAATTTATTGTTGGAAGAATAACAGAAAAAGACGGGTCTATAGCCACCCTGTAATATATATATGTGTGTGTGTGTATTTATATTCATATTTATAAATAGTAAGAGATAAATATGGATTTTGTTGTAGTTATAAATTAAGACGTTTTTGTTTTTAAATTTTCTTTTATATTCAGTATTTCTGTATAAATATTTTATTTATTTATTTAATTTATTTTATTATTATTATTATTTTTAATATTCAGCCAAATTAAAAAAGAATTAAAAGGATTTAACCTGCAAGTTAAAAATGGTAAAAGAAAGAATTAGGATATTAATTTTATGAAGAATATTTTAGCTTTGAAAAACCGCAAACATTTAAAATGAATTTTTTGAAAAATAAATGAATAAATAAATAAATAAAGGATATTGAATTTTAATTATAAATCTTTAATAATATAAGTTGAGGCTCATGTTTTATATCTAAAAATTTCTAGCAAAAGCAATATCAACTATTAGCGGTATTCATACAAGATCCATAGTATAAATAAATATTCTAAAACTGATTGGCGATAACACACATCATTATTGAGATTTGATTCTTTCTAAAAATATTAGGGCGGAGCTTCCAAAAAGGGAAAAAGTACAAAAATGAAGCTTTTTTTTTTTTTTTTTTTCGTTATAGAACCAAGAAAGCTTTGTAGATATATTTATTTAGAAGAAAATAATAAGTTTTATATTTATGAATTTTAAGCTTTATACATTTGCAGAGACAAAAACCTCTTGATATACTTAAACATTTCTTTGAAAAATGTGAATAATATTTAAAAAAAAAACTTCATAGCATTCTAATTAACACTTTCGCGACCGCTGACGTAAATTCATGTCATTTGAAAAATTTCTTACTCCGCCAGTGGGCGTTTCTTTCGATGTCGGTGTATCATTTATTTATTAAGAATATACCCAATATTCACATTTTTACAATCAAATATACTATGGATACAAATATATTGAATTGAAAGACTATAATCATAACGTATATCTATTGGTAATATAAATGTGAATACAGAAAATATTGTTCTGAAATACTGTAACTCTGGATAATAACGCCTACAGGCGGACCTTACTGTAAAAATGCGGTCGCGGAAGTGTTAATATGGCGTAGTATTGTTACTACCCGCCCCCTTTTTTCATGCACCCATAGGTGCCAAGTCTCTGGTTTTTCAAGGGAGGTTTCAAACCCGGAAATTTTTACAGCTGTTTTCGATAACATTAACCGTCGAAAATATATATATGACATATTTCATTTAAAAATACTCGCGTCGATTCTGATTTAAAAGTGAAAAATGTTGGCAGCCATGCACACTACTTAATTTTTTAAGTAATTCTCTCCAAATATAATTAGGATGTAATAAAAAAAAAGAAAAACCCTCAACTGCTGTGAAAAAAGGCGGGTACTGACAATACTACGAAATATTAATTAGGATATTGGCAGCTATGAATTGGAAGATGGGGATCGCATTTATAAGATGCTATCTAATAATAAATAAATAAATAAATAATAAAGAATTAATTTTCACTAACTACCCACTTTTTAGTATGTTTTCGAATGTTTTGTAGTTATCAGTATCTTACAACAATCATCTCGATAAATTCCATAGAGTTTTTTTTATTTTATTTATTTATTTTTTACCCAGATGAGGCGAATTAGGGTATGAATGTTTTTGGTTACGTACCGCCTACTGTTTCTTAGCTAAAGAAATGATATTTAGAGTATTTACCGTCCTTCCAAGGAAATTTGTGAATGCTTATATATATATTGTTTTTTTTATTTGCTTTCACCCAGGGTCAGATTATTTCACGAGCCCATGGGTATGTTTCATGATATGTCTAGCATAAATAAAAACTGATTAATTTATTATTTTACTATATTAAAGACTTTAAAAAAATGTTATATTTTTTTACCAATCTCCTAAACGAAGATTAGCATTTGTATTGGCTGATAAATGTAACTTTAAATTTTCAATTGTCTTGAAGACAAAATTAATCTTAAAAAATAAGTTATATGAAATAAAGGCGGAAAGATTTTAAATAAATAAATAAATGCATGAACTTTTGGGAAAGTAATAATGATTTCCTTCAAAGGAAAGAGCATCGAAACTTGGGATGTATTTAATTTATTTATTTTGAATGAACAATTAATTAATTAATCTATCAAAATTTAATTAATATTGCTTATTAATTACATTATTCGTTATAAAATACTCCGGAATAAATTAACACTTTCACTACCGCATGTTTCTGTCCGACTGTGGGCGTTATTCTCCCTAGTTACAATATTTCAGTTCAAAATTTTCTATATTCAGATTCATACTACAAATGGATATACATTATGATTAAACTCTTTCTAATCAAAGTATTTATATCCATAGTATATTGGCTGTACAAATATGAATATCGTGTATATTTTTAAGAAATAAATGACATACAAATTGCAAAAGAAACGCCCACTGACGGAGTTATAGATTTTCAAATGATGTGAATCTACGTCAGCGGTCGCGTAAGTGTTAAAATGTTGGCATCTATGATATAGCTTGATGCAAACCACAGAAATAGTTAATATGTCCGTAGGAGAAATAAAATAAAATAAAAATTAAATAAGTACTACACAACTTAAATTGCTCAAAATAAATTTAAATTTTTTTTATTTCATTCATTTGTTTATTTATTTTATCCTTTTTTTTTTTTTTTTTTTTTTTTTTTTTTTAAGAGATGTTCCTTTTTGAAGAGCTTTGAAGAATAGGTGAGGACAAGGAAATAGCATCCGTGCCCCGGACCTTCCAAAAGCATATTTGTGCCCTTCAATTTCTACATTTATGGTTCCTGTTTACGCAGCAACAGAATCAGTATTAACCTAAACTACAATATTAATCTAAATTATAATAACATTAAATATTTTCGAAAAATTTCCAATAGCAGTGTTGCAAATTTTTTAAATTTATTCTGGAGCATTTTTTGCCTTCCCTTTATTCCATACCACTTTAAATATAGTATAATTTTCTCCAAAATATAATTACGATAAAATGAGAAAAAAATTACTTAAAAAAAAAAAAATAAGTGTTATAAAAATAAAAGCGGGGCTAAAAATGATCGGGGATAAAGTGTAAAAGTCGACAACTCTGCAATAGCAAGGGTCGTACGCTCTTTTTTTAGGATAGTTTTAGGTATGAGGACATTTCTGCCGTTTTTTGCTTTTTTTTATTTTTTTCTACTGCAGAAGAAAATGCTCGACATTACTCACATTTGCTTCAGTTTCCTAGTGCTCGAAATAGACAGTCTATAAAAATAAGATAAAGATTTCTGTATAAAAATAGTGTTAGCAAAAAAGAATAAAAATTTTAATCTCTAAGAGTATCCTTCAAAAAAAGAAAAGAAAAGAAAAAAAAAAGGGGAATGTACGATCCCTGCAGTAGGCTACAGGACACTAAATGAGTAAATCCCACCAGAGACGTGGCTTTTATTCATCGCTGGTAATGACTTTGTTGTCAACATTTTAAATTTTTTAATCAAATTTTTTAACATCTATTTTTTTTTTTTTTTTTTTTTTTTTTTTTTTTTTTAAAGGACTATGTCAGATATATTTTCTACAGTTAAAAAAAAGGTAGAAAAGAAATACAAGAATTTTCAGTATTACATACCTGCCAACCGTATCATTATGAAGCGTAAAATTATTAGCACCCGTCATTTTTTTTCACACGAGTCATTTTTTAGAGTAGTTTTATTCTAAATGAATCATAACAACATTTGCAGAGAAATGCTTTAAAAATAAAGTTGTGTAGAAAAATGGGCGTTTCTTCAAGGGGCGTTAAAAATTTTACGCTTGTTAATGAGATGGTTGGCAGGTATGATTATGTGTCCTTTGAAAAATGGGATACTTCGCTTCTGTGTTATGCCATTAATCAAATAGAATGAATTATAGATATTCCTAACAAACCTATCGTTTCCGAAAGCTGAAGCCAATGTTATTCTATGGGAAATTTTGCCCCATTATAATTCATTAATTTATATGTACATACTTTTAAATTCCGTTTTCATTTTCTGAAACTCCACAACTATTAAACAATTTATCGTTTTCAAAAATTGATTTTTTAAAATTTTTAAGCTCAAAAATGAAAATTTTCACACTGTGAAAATTCGCATTTTCAACCTCGAAATAAAATTTAAAAATTTTTAAAAAATAGTTTTTAGAAAGCGATAAATTGTTTAATAGTTGTGAAATTTCTGAATGTGAAAACGGAATTTAAAAATATATATTAGTTAATAGGTTATAACGAGGCGAAATTCTTCATAGAATAGCATTGGCTCCGGCTTCTGGGGACGATAATTGGAGAGGCCTCTTAAGGACAAAATTTGCTTGGAATCGCTTTACCTTCATAATATCCTTCAATTTAAATCATAATTTTCTTTACTTCGGTATGTTTGGATTTCCATATTAGCCTCAACGACAACAAAAGCCAAAGTGGAACTTAAAAGAAACACAAAGAATCTAGACGTAAAAAATACCAATGGTTTAAAGTAGTGCTGGACGATATCAGATATTAAATATCGCGATATATCACCAAGTTAATATTGATATTAGTGATATATTGCGATATTTCTTTCAAGATAGGAAAAAATAGACATTTGTTATTTTTTAAAGACATATGCACACGAATTTTAAAGTATACAAGTATGGAGTGTTTTCCATGCATTTTCTGGTATATTACTACCATAACTTTATCATTAAAAAAAAAAAAAAAACATAAAAAGTGAATTAATGTTTTGTGTTTCTTATAACTTATACTATTGCTTTTTAGTATACATCTGTATAGTTTATCCTCTATTCTTCCTATTTTAAGCTTTAATTATTATAAAATCATATTTTAACACAGCTAATATGCGATCTGTGTTTTATTTGTTCCCATGTTATCCAATGGGATTTTTGTCGCTTCGTTTTATAAAAATATTTTATTCAAAAATGAACTTTTTCGAATTCTGTTTTCTGAATATTACTCTTTGAACAGGTCGTCTTTTAGCTTAGTGAGTAATTTTTCGAAAAAAAAAAAAAAAAAAAAAATTAATATTTTACTTAGAGATCCACACTTAGAGTCCATAATTTACTTATTGAAATAAAATATTTAAATTAATTTTTTCGAAAAATTGCTCACTAAGGCGACCCGTTCAAAGAGTAATATTCAAAAATCAGAATTTGAAAAACTTCATTTTTGAATGATAAATTTTTATAAAACGAAGCAACGAAAATCCCATTGGATAACATGGGAAAGGAGAAAGGGAGCTATCTGACTGATGTACAGCCTTAATAAAAAAAATATTTTATCGAAATATTTAATAATAATAAAATAATATTTAAAAAAAATTACATTCTATAATTGCTTATATTTTCAGAAGTGTTTTATTAAACGCTAAGAAAATTTGCAAAAAAAAAAAAACTCTTCTAGTAGATATCAGTTCGGCTTTGATGATCTTTGTTAAACACATGTTGAAGCTCGCATGTCATTGGCCAGAAAATATCGACACTTTGAAATAGACCGATATCAATGAACCAATAGCAGGAAAGGAGCTAAAACAAAAGATATTATTTTCATTCGTCATAATGAGCGTTTGTTTTTATATCGCCTTGTCTGTGGTTTTTCATCACCTACGATATGCATGAATGTAGAGTGGGAAGTCAATATAGTGTGATAGATCAGAACCCACAGTTGATATCTCGGATAGGGATATATCGTTTCGACTAACATCAAATGTCTTTCCTAGTAAACACACCTGCTGATTATAGGTATGAATACGCATTAATAGTGAATGGATTGTGATATTGTAGTATGTCTGTGGCTGAAGGATTTCTTCTGAAGGGGTAGAACCGTGACCTTGAACGAAGTCAGCTTATTCACGCGATAATCAAAGCAGATGGCTTTCAATAAACACTGGTTTATTTTTACTTTCCGAACACTATAGTGAGGAAAGTATTGTAATCATGTCAAAAATCCGAATTCGAGATTTTGATGTTTCTATACGTTTTGAGGTCCCCTGAGTCCGTTTTCACTATTTTTACGATGATGTATGTATGTGTGTGTGTATGTGTGTATGTGTGTATGTGTGTATGTCTGTGAACACGCTAGCGTCTAGAGGCTTTGTTCGATTAACCTGAAAGTTGGTACGTATATTGTAAGTCACCATAGTACGAACCCTATAGATTTTGGTGAATCTAGCACTTTTAGTTTTTTTACAGGGACACAAAGAAAAATTCTTTATCATTATGGCCTATGGGAGCAAAATCTTAAAAGTGCGATAGCATCTAAACGCCTTATTCAATTGAGCAAAAATTTTATACACATATTATAGATCACAAATACTCAATCTGTATAGATTTTGGAGAATCTAGCACTTATAGTTTTTTTACAGGGACACAAAGAAAAATTCTTTATCATTATGCCTATGGGGCCAAATTTTTAAAATTACGATAGCATCTAAACGCCTTATTGAATTGAGCTGAAAATTTATATGAGTATTATAAATCACTGTTGCACTAACTATAAGCATTTTGGTGAATGTAGCATTTATAAGTTTTTACAGGGACACAACGAAAATTTCTTTGTCATTATGATCTATGGGCTCAAAGTTCAGTAGCGTTAAATAAAACAACGTGTAATAGATGGAGAAAAATACTCAAACACTCTATTATGGTTTTCTCTCTTTTGTTTGTTTAACAACTACTCTTTCTTTACTTTATCTACAAAACTGTTAATTTCTCAATGTTCGGAAAGTCGAGTGGAGTCACTCCAGATTTTTTTTTATTATGCTGTGGCCTTTTTAAAGCAGTGATGTTTAGATTTGAGGTTATGAAGGATGAGGAAGTATATGTATTGCAATAGAGATCGTTTGGCGCGGGGTTATTTTTTCTAGTTTATCAGTGAGTAATTAGAGGAAAGTAGAGAAAGGGTATTAGAATAAGATATTCGGGTCTCGTTTGTATGTTGGCTGATCGGCTTTCGTTCGCTCGAGTTTCGTGCACTCGGGTGCGCACTAGGCAATATCGTTAAAGGGATATATTGGCGGAGCTAGATCTTAAATATTGTTATCGGGATATTAAAAAAATATCGATACTTGGGGATATATTGTTAAATAATCCAGCCCTAGTTTAAAGTATTTTCACCATGTTGCAAAAAATTAATGATAATTTTGTTGAATTTAAGCTTTTAGATAATTCGTGTCTTGAAAGAAATCTCATTTTTGAGGCTTTGGAAAGCCTTGTTATTTATTATGTAATAATAGCAACTTTCAACATTAATATATATACATATATTTTTTTTTTTTACTCTGATTTTTTATTTTGTGAACCTTTACTAAATTAACACCCAAAATCAGCGTTGAATTTGAAAAAAGAATTTACATACCCGATATAAAAATGCGTATAAAGAAAACTACTTTTTATTTTTATTTTTTTGCCTCATTAAAATAATAATAATAAGAAGAAGAAATAAATAAAAATATTTTTGGCTGAATTAAAACTTTCAGATTGCCTGAGTGTGTGGGTCTAAAAATTAAAATCTTGTGACAGTGGGAATCGTTAGATCTATACTAATGAAAGAAAAGGTTTGTCTGTCTGTCTGAGTGCGACTTACAGAAAAACTTATGACACTTACTGTTTTTATTTATTTATTTAATTTTCTCTCTAGATAAAACTATATACAGACTTGTAAAATATATTTAGATTTTTAATATTTCTATTACATAATAATAATAATATTAATGATAACATTTTATGTGATATTTTTGCATTTTTAACACTTTCCAACAAGGTTGAAAAGTGTTTATGACTTCGGTTTGTCTGTCTGTCTGTCTGTCTGTCTGTCCGTCCGTCCGTCTGTCTGTCTGTCTGTCTGTCTGTCCGCGCTCTAAATCCCGTAAATATTTATGGAATTTCTTGAAACTGATATATGTTATTCAAGTTCACTATCGGACGGTCCCTATTAAAAATGGAGTTTATACCTCTACTGGTTTGTGTACAGGGACACCCGAAAGTATTACAAAGCATTGTGTTCTATGAGAAGTATTTCTATAAACAATATTTTCATACCTTTACTGTAGATATATCTTAATGAAATTGAAATATGTTATTCAAGTTCACTATCGGATGTTCCCTATTGAAAATGGAGTTTATACCTCTACTGGTTTATGTACAGGGACACCCGAAAGTAATTCAAAGCATTGTGTTCTATGAGAGATATTTCTATAAACCATATTTTTATATCTTTACTGTAGACATATCTTAATGAAATATAAATATGTTATTCACGTTCACTATCGGACGTTCCCTATTGAAAATGCAGTTTATACCTCTACTGGTTTGTGTACAGGGACACCCGAAAGTATTTCAAAGCATTGTGTTCTATGAGAGGCATTTCTATAAATCATATTTTTAATGCCTTCACTGTAGACATATTTTAATGAAATTGAAATATGTTATTCAAGTTCACTATTGGATGTTTCCTGTATAAAATGGATGAAATACCACCATCGGGTTATATACAGGGACACTCAAAAGTATTCCAAAGCATTGCGTTCTATGAGAGATATTTCTATAAATCAAATTTAAATAACTTTAGTTTCCACGAAGTTTTAGGAAATTGAAATATGTTATTTATATGCATAAAAGAATGCTTTGCATAGAATATAGTATGATTAGCATTATGTTTACAGGGTGGCACAAAAATATCCAGTTATTTTAAGAGCTATTAATAAAAAATTCCTAGAATTGTACTTTCGTTTACGTTAAGCGTTTTTAACACTTTCTAACATTTTTTACACTTTCCAACGAGGTTGAAAATTGTTTATGACTTCGGTTTGTCTGTCTGTCTGTCTGCCTGTCTGTCCGTCTGACTGTCCGCGCTCTATCTCCCGTAAATATATATGGCATTTCTTGAAACTGATATATGTTATTCAAGTTCACTATCGGACGTTCCCTATCGAAAATGGAGTTTATACCTCTACTTGTTTGTGTACAGGGACACCCGAAAGTATTTCAAATCATTGTGTTCTATGAGAGGTATTTCTATAAACCGTATTTTCATACCTTTACTGTAGACATATCGTAATGAAATTGAAATATGTAATTCAAGTTCTCTATCGGATGTTCCCTATTGAAAATGGAGTTTATACCTCAACTAGTCTGTGTACAGGGACACCCGAAAGTATTTCAAAGCATTGTGTTCTACGAGAGGTATTTCTATAAACCATTTTTTCATACCTTTACTGTAGACATATCTGAATGAAATTGAAATATGTTATTCAAGTTCACTATTGGATGTTTCCTGTATAAAATGGAGGAAATACCACCGTCCGTTTATGTACAGGGACACTCAAAAGTATTCCAAAGCATTACGTTCTATGAGCGATATTTCTATAAATCAAATTTTAATAACTTTACTTTCCACGAAGTTTTAGGAAATTGAAATATGTTAGTTATATGCACAAAAGAATGCTTTGCACAGAATATAGCATGATTAGCTTTAGAGTTACAGGGTGGCACAAAAATATCCAGTTACATTAAGAGCTATTGATAAAAAATTGCTAGAATTGTACTTTCGTTTACGGTAAGCGTTTTTAACACTTTCTAACATTTTTAAGTGTGAATAAATAATTTCAGTGTTCTGTATCTGCCTGTCCGTCTGTCTGTCTGCCTCTCTGTGTGTTCGAGCTCTAACTCCCGTAAATATTTATGGAATTTCTTGAAACTGATATATGTTATTCAAGTTCACTATTGGATGTTCCCTATTGAAAATGGAGTTTATACCTCTACTGGTTTGTGTACAGGGACACCCGAAAGTATTTCAAAGCACTATGTTCTATTAGAGGTATTTCTATAAACCATATTTTCATACCTTTACTGTAGACATATCTCAATGAAATTGAAATATGTTATTCAAGTTTACTACTGTATGTTTCCTGTATAAAATGGAGAAAATACCACCACCGATTTATGTACAGGGGCACTTAAAAGTATTCCAAAGCATTGCGTTCTATGAGAGGTATTTCTTTAAATCAAATTTTAATAACTTTACTTTCCAGGAAGTTTTAGGAAATTGAATTATGTTATTTATATGCAGAAAAAAATGCTTTTCACAGGATATAGCATGATAGCAATAGATTTACAGGGTGACACAAAAACACCCATTTGCAATAAGATCTATTAATAAAAAAATTGTTAGAATTGTATTTTCGTTTACATTAAGCGTTTTTAACACTTTATAACATTTTTAACTGTGAATATGATTTCAGATTGTGTATCTGTCCATCTGTCTCTCTGTCTGTCTTCCACCGCTCTAACTTCTGTAAATATTTATGGAATTTCTCGAAACTGATATATTTTATTGAAGTTCACTATCGGATGTTCCATATTGAAAATGGGGTGATAATCTCTTCTGGTTTGTGTACAGCGACACCCAAAATCATTCGAAAGCATTGTGTTCTATGAGTGTTTTTTTTATAAATATTTTCCCTATAGAATGTTCCCCATTTAAAATGGCATTAACCCTTAAATGCCTGATTACTTTTTAAAAAATCAATTTAAAAATGTTTATTCTTTATTAAATAAATCACAGGAAAAATACTTTAAAAAATTATACTTTATTTAAACTATGGTTTACAGCTAAAAGGCACTATGTCGACATTCGGCAAACGTGTGGCATTGGAGCTTCATTCTTATTTTAATAATACTTTAGAAGACAAAATTGACGACTTGAGTTTCTGTCGTCATTCGACGTCATGATGATATTTAACCTACAGGAGTCCTAATTTAGCCCACAAATAAAGGACTATAGCCAATCATAGTGCAGTTTTCCCCCACAAACATAAGGAAACTCCGCCTCGTTCTAGTCGTCCACTGGGTATGTTGCTGAAAGGCAACACACGGCATTTAAGGGTTAATAGGTCCTGTATAACTAGTTTGTTTAGAGGGACAACAACAACAACAAAAAAATGCCACTGCATTACGTTTTAGGACAGAATTTTTTTAAAGTTATATTAAAAAAATTTTCTACTGTAAAAATCATAAAAATACTGAAATGTATTTTTAATATTCTAAAATAATGTTTTGTATAGAATATGACATGATTAACTCTCTGATTTACAGGGCTACACTAAAATATTCAGAGAGATCAAAAGCTGCAATTGTAACCTAATGCTGCATTTTCTTTTGCGTTAAGCTTTTTTAACTCTTTCCAAAATGCCTAAGAGTAATTTTAAAATCAATTAGTCTATTTTTCAGTCCTTCTGTCTGTTGTGTGATAACGTAGGCAAAGAATATTAAATAAGCTATTCGATACAACAATTACGTACAGTTGGAAAGTGTTACTAATCAATGCGCACTGCATGATTTTTCTTTCTTGTTTAACACTTTCCAGCAAGGTTGAAAAGTGTTAATGACTTCAGTTTGTCTGTCTGTCTGTCCGCGCTCTAACTCCGGTAAATATTTATGGAATTTCTTGAAACTGATATATGTTATTCAAGTTCACTATCAGATGTTCCCTATTGAAAATGGAGTTTATACCTCTACTAGTTTGTGTACAGGGACCCCCGAAAATATTTCAAAGCATTGTGTTCTATGAGAGGTATTTCTATAAACCATATTTTCATACCCTTACTGTACACAAATCTTAATGAAATTGAAATATGTTATCCAAGTTCACTATCGGATGTTTCCTATGTAAAAGGGAGTAAATACCACCACTGATTTGTGTACAGGGACACGCAAAAGAATTTCAAGGCATTGTGTTCTATGAGAGGTTTTTCTATAAATCATATTTTCATACCTTTACCGTACACATATCTTAATGAAATTGAAATATGTTATTCAAGTTCACTATTGGATGTTTCCTGTATAAAATGGATTAAATACCACCACTGTTTTGTATACAAGGATACTCAAAAGTATTCTAAAGCATTGCGTTCTATGAGAGATATTTCTATAAATTAAATTTTAATAACTTAACTTTCCTCGAAGTTTTAGGAAATTGAAATGTGTTATTTATATGCACAAAAGAATGATTTACATAGAATATAGCATGATTAGCATTTGGTTTGCAGGGTGACACAGAAATATTCTGTTATATTAAGTGCTATTAATACAAATTTGCTAGAATTCTACTTTCGTTCGCATTAAGCATTTTTAATACTTTCTAACATTTTTTTTAAGTGTGAATATGATGTCAACTTGTGTATCTGTCCGTCTGCCCGCTCTCCAACTCAGGTAAATATTTATGGAATCTTTTGAAACTGATATATGTTATTCAAGTTCGCTATCGGATGTTCCCTATTGAAAATAGAGTTTATACCTCTACTGGTTTGTGTACAGGGATACCCGAAAATGTAAAGTTATTAGGAGGGTCAGAATGTGGGGAGAGGGGTGTAGGGGGCAAAAAAATAAAAATAAGACCGTTCAAAAATGGTACATAGAGGTTTTTGATACCTACAAATCGATTGCGGATATTTTTGAAATTGTAAAGTTATTAGGAGGGGCGGTATGGAGGAGAAGGAGCAAAAAAAATTAGAGTTAGGTTGTTCAAAATTGGTACATGGAGGTCTTTGATACTTACAAATCGATTGCGTATATTTTCGAATTTGTTAAGTTATTAGGATGGGTGAGAAGGGGGAGGGGCGGAGGGGCAAAACAATAAAAATAGAGTTAGGTCGCTCAAAATTGGTACATGAAGGTTTTTGATACCTACAAAACGATTGCGAATATTTTCGAATTTGTAACATTATTAGGAGGGTCAGAAAGGGGGGGGGGGCTTTGGGGCAAAAAAATAAAAAATAAAAATAGAGTTAGACCGTACAAAATTGGTACATAGAGGTTTTTGATACCGACAAATCGATTGCAGATATTTTCGAAATTGTAAAATTATTAGGAGTGGCGGGAAGGGGGGTGGAAGGGCCAAAAATAAAAATAGTGTTAGGTCGTTCAAAATTGATACATAGAGGTTTTTGATACTTACAAATCGATTGCAGATATTTTCGGATTTGTAAAGTTATTAGAAGGGGTGGGAAGGGGGGCTATGGGGCAAAAAAATAGAAAAAAAGTTAGACCGTTCAAAACTGGTACAGATAGATTTTAGACACTCTAATAACTTATATTAATATTACCAGGTTTTTAACACTGTTTTTTGTAGAAGACGTAACAAAAAATTTCTATATATCATATTTAAAGTATGGAGTTAAATAATAGCATTATTTATAATTGCGAATTTCTAAAATTTCAAATATTTCAAATAAAAACAGAATGTTATAAAATGAATAAATACAATTTCCCTTTTATTTTACTCTTGTGTTATGTGTGTATACAGCTTAATCTCATTTCATAATCTCTCTCAAGACTCAAATTTAAACAATGAGATTATTTACGAAATTGATTGAGTAAATAAAACTAGGAAGCTTTCATGATTTCCCCGAATACTTTTTGCAATTTACTTTAATTATTTCCCTGTGAAAACAGAACTATTGCTTTACTCATTATTTTCATTTATAAGTGAAAACTTAGTTCCCAATTTTTACAATTTTAAAATAATGATAATCACCCTTGTATCTTTAGAGAAACTTTTTATTTTTGGAGATTTAAGATGTCAAAGATCACTAAATAAAATTCATCATAATAAAATTCTGATGTAAGGTCTTCTTTTCCCGAAAACCGGGAAAAAGAAAAATTTGGAAGTTGTATTGTAAAACAACACTGTTATAAAGTATAATAAAAGTAAAGTAATTTTGAAAATACATATATATTTTTTCAGTGCCTAGATTTTCGATGTATCTCTTTAATTTACAGTGTGTGGAGGTGGGGGGGGGACGCATAACGTAACTTCGTTGCTAAAAGATGCAGAAAAATGCAAAAGGTACCTTTTGACGCAAAATTGTGAGTACATATAGAAAATATAGAAAAAAAATTAATTCAAGTTCGTCTACATATTAAAACGCGAATAAATTTGATTTTTCATAGTAATGCCCTATTTTGATTTTATATCTCAATTCCTTGGATTGCGGGAAATAGTATTTAAGTATTATATTTTACTTCATTTTTTATGGAGTTATAAACGCACAAAGTCCGAAATGATAATGTTAAATTCATATCGCAAACTTTAATTAATATCGTCAAAGAAAAAAAAAAAGAAAAGGAACTTGATATATATATATTAGGTGATACAGCGAACAAACTCACTCGTAATTCATAACTTTTGATTTAGAAAAATATTTTAATTATGAAAAATAGTAATAAATTCACATTTAAAAAATCTTATGAATTATAACCAATATTAATTTTTACATAAGGAAGTTATACCTCAAAGAAAATAGTTTAACAAGAAAAAAAAATCATGCAGTGCGCATTGATTATTAACACTTTCCAACTGTAAGCAATTGTTGTATCGAATGACTTTGCCTACGTTATCACACAACAGACAGAAGGACTGAAAAACATGCAGATAGACTAATTGAGATTAAAATTACTCTTAGACATTTTGGAAAGTGTTAAAAAGACTTAACGCAAAAGAAAATGCGGCCGTTAGATTATAATTACAGCTTTTAATCTCTCTGAATATTTTACTCTAACCCTGTAAATCTGAAAGTTAATCATATCATATTCTATACAAAACAATATTTTAGAATATTAATAATATATGTCAATATTTTTTTTATAGCAGATAGTTTTTTAAATATAACTTTTAAAAAATTCTGTCCTAAAACGTAATACATTGGCTTTTTATTATTATTGTTGTTGTTATTGTCCCTGTAAACAAACTAGTTGTACAGGACCTATTAATGACATTTTAAATAGGGAACATTCCATAGGGAACTTGAGTGTATCATTTTTTTTTTTTTTTTTTTTTTTTTTAATCTCAAAATATTCACTGATGATAGGAGCCGGAGACAGACAGATAGAAAGGTGGACAATCGAACAGACAGATGCACAAATTGAAATCACATTCCCACTAAAATTATAAGAAAGTGTTAAAACGCTCATGTAAACAAAAGTGCAATTCCAGCAAATTTTTATTAATAGCTCTTAATGTGATTATTTTTGTGTGGCCCTCTAAATAACCATACTATATTACACAGAAGGCACTCTTTTGTGCATACGAATAATATATTTCAATTGCATTAAGCTTTGTGGAATATAAAATTATTAAAATTTGGTTTATAAAAATAACTCTCAAACAACACAATGCTTTGGAATACTTTCAAGTGCCCCTGTACACAAACCAGTTGGAAATGTACTTTTTTTTATATAAGAAACATCCGATAGGGAATTGAATAATACATTAACATTTCGTTAAGTTTCTATACATCAAAGGTATTAAAATATGGTTTATAGAAACTCCTCTTATAGAACACAATGCTTTCGAATACTTTTGGTTGTCCCTATACTCGTACCAGAAGAGGTATTCACTCCATTTTCAATAGGGAACATCCGATAGTGAACTTGAATAAAATATATAGGTTTAAAGAAATTCCATAAATATTTACGAGAATTAGAGCGCAGAAAAACAGGCAGACGAACAGCAGAACAGTCAGACAGATACACAAATTGAACTTATATTCACACTAAAAAAAATGATAAAAGTCTCAAAAACGCTTAATGTAAACGAAAGTACAATTCTAGCATTTTTTTTATTAATAGCTCTAAATGTAACTGAATATGTTTGTGTCACCCTGTAAATCTAGAGATAACCATGCTATATTCTATTCAAAGCATACTTTTGTGCATATAAATAACATATTTCAATTTCCTAAAACTTCGTGGAAAGTAAAGTTATTAAAATTTGAGTTCTAGAAATATTCCACAAAGAACGCAATGCTTTGGAGTACTTTTGAGTGTCCCTGTACATAAACTAGTGCTGGTATGTAATCTATTTTTCATAGGAAACATCCAATAGTGAACTTGAATAACATATTTCAATTTCATGAAGATATTGTACAGAAAAGGTATGAAAATATGTTTTTTTAGAAATACCTCTCATAGAACACAATTCTTTGAAATATTTTCGGATGTCCCTGTACACAAACCAGCAGAGGTATAAACTCCATTTTCAATAGGGAAGCTCCGATAGCGAACTTGAATAACATATATCAGTTTCAAAAAATTCCATAAATATTTACCTGAGTTGGAGCGCGGGCAGACGGACAGACGGACAGATACACAAATTGATATCATATTCACACTTAAAAAAAAAAAAAAATGTTAGAAAGTGTTAAAAACGCTTAATGTGAATGAAAGTAGACTTCTAGCAATAGCTCTTAATATAACAGAATATTTTTGTGTCACCCTGTAATCCTAATGCTAATCATGCTATATTCTATGTAAATCATTCTTTTGTGCATATAAATAACATATTTCAATTTCCTAAAACTTCGAGGAAAGTGAAGTTATTGAAATTTGATTTATAGAAATATCTCTCATAGGACGCAATGCTTTAGAATACTTTTGAGTGTCCTTGTATATAAAACAATGGTGGTATTTAAACCATTTTATACAGGAAACATCCAATAGTGAACTTGAATAACATATTTCAATTTAATTAAGATATGTGTACGGTAAAAGTTTGAAAATATGATTTATAATATACCTCTCATAGAACACAATGCTTTGAAATACTTTCGGGTGTCCCTGTATACAAGCCAGTAGAGGTATTAACTCCATTTTCAATAGGGAACATCCGATAGTGAACTTGAATAACATATTTCAATTTCATAAGGATATTTGTACAGTAAGGGTATGAAAATATGATTTATAAAAATGCCTAGTTAATAGTCTTTGCCCCATACAAGCTCACACGCTTCCTATTTCCTTACTTAGTTAAGGCTGTCATTTGCAATCTCAATAGACGCTAACGACTGTTCGAGAGACTACGTTCAGTTTACTCTTATTTTATTATGTTAAATTTTTTCAAGTTAAAATATAAAAGAAAGATTGTACAAGAACATAACGGTGTCAATTAATAACCCTGTGTTATTTTATTATTTATTATTTATTGTATTATTTATTATTTATTATTTTACTTTAATTTTTTATTTATGACATTTTGCGTTTATAGTGTGACAAAGAAAGTACAAATATACACACTAAGCGACAAAAAAAAAAAAAAAAAAAAAAAAAAAAAAGAGCCGCACTGCAGAAAAAATGACTTATACATATTTATTTGTAATAACTTTAACTTGATACGAATAGAACTGTCTTGTTTACATAATACCAATGGGATGAAATGAAATCTATGTACATTTTCGATTTAATAATTCGTTTTATTGCATTTTACTTTTAAAAATCTGCATGAAACTTTCTTTTTGAACATAATACAATAACCATACACTTTGTATTCTATTATGATTTATTATATGAAATAAACAAGTTATATTTTAATATATGAAATAAAGCTATTTATTTGTTAGATCTAAGCAATTTTTTTATTAAAAATATGTATTCTGCATTGAGCTAATTCCACCTGTATATGGAATTACTGCTTTAATGCGCAATGACATAGTTTTATACAGTGTTTCAATATAAATCCCAGAAATTTCAATGTACAAAATATGACAAATATTTTTTTCTAGTTCTGGCAGAGCTATATGCTGCAAATTTCGAATCCTCTCCCCTCTCCCCCTAATTTTATAGCCGAAACATTTTCGAGCGGATCGCGATTAGGACTATATCCATGTCTGGTAAAGAAGAAATTCTACTATATCTTTTATGGGGTTTAACTTATAATGAAAAAAGATATGATTACTTACAGAATAATAGGTTCTCATAGAATGGATAGGAAATTTTGACAATTTGAAGTGAATAAACTTACCACAGACGCCATGTAGTAAGGTGCATTTCCATCGCGAAATGCTGTTTACGGAAATGTCCAAAATAGTCGGTCAGGCACCACTTTTATGAACATTGTGTTTTATTTCGAGTTAATTGATCTCTTGAGCATAAAAATTTGCCCGACTGTTTGAACAGTTATCCACCTCCGTACCATAATGTACGGAGAATGTGTCACTATCTTAAAAGTCCGATTTTCATTAAGTCGGTCATATTTTCGTTGTCAGATCTGCTTGTTTTCTTAATCTCGAAATAAATTAAACTTGACTCATCAAAGAGAACCACTTCAGCCTAATAATTAACAAATCATTTTTTTTATTTTTTTAGCAATCTGAGGTCTTGCTTTCCGAATTCTCTTCAGTAAGAATGGAATTTTTTTTCAAATTTGTCTCATTTAAACCTGCTTTGTTTAATAGTTGCTGTACTGTAATTAAAGAAATTATCTGCTAAACACTTTTTCTGAATCTCTTTTATGTCCTAAATGTAATACAAACCGATTTTATAAGTAATGGATTTTTAACTTACGCTCATCTCTCTTGGATGAGCAACATAGCCGCCTAAAACCAAATTTCCAGTTTAAACGGCCAAAAAAAATTTTATCTTGCTAAAAACCCTTTTACCAATGTTTCGTTAACATTTAATTATTTTGCCATCTCACGTATTAAAATACTTTTTTATTTTCATTCAAAAATTAATACTTTTTGTGGCATCGTTAACTGCCTTATTCTTACCGTTTTTGAAATAATTTCTAAAATTAGAATTATCCTGACAATTGCATTTTGTTTTTAAAGCTGGACTCCAAGCTAATGAGTATGTGGAGGACAACGTAATAAAATCTGTTCGAAAATTTGCTTTTTAAACCATAAAATTGGCGGTTGTAGAAGGCGAAAAGGAAAATATCCAAGTGCGGCTTTTTTTTTTTTTTTTTTTTTTTTTTTTTGGTCGCTTAGTGTATATAAATCTCAATTTATTTTTACAGTTCATTAACTTTTACTATTTCATTAGTCATTAAATTTGACAGTTTAATTAATTTTTCTATGATTTTGTTTAAGTTTTACTTCAGTTTCAATTCTACAATTTTTGGTTTGCATGTAATTTTACTATAAATTATTTTGTTTCATATTTTTAACATATTGTATGTTACATATTTTTAACATATTGTATACGTACATTGATATCTTATACATGTGTGTGTGTACTTCAAATCCATATTTATAAATAATAAAAGAAATATACACATGAATCTCTTCGCAGTTATAAATTAAAACCTCTTTTTTTTATTATATTTCTTTTATATTCAGTATTTGTGTATAAATATTTCATTTTATTTTTTTTCAATGCAAAGCCAAATTAAAAAGGAATTAAACGGCAAGCAAATTATAAAAGGAAAAAGGAAAAATTTGGGTATTAATTTTATGAAAAATATTTTAGCTTTAAAAAATCAGGAACATTTAAATGATTTTTTTGAATAAAATATAGGATATTAAATTTCAACTATAAATCTTGAATAATATAACTTGAGGATCATATTTTATATCTAGAAATTTTTAGCAAAAGCAGTATTAACTATTAGCGGTATTCATACAAGATCCATAGTTTAATTTAATATTCTAAAAGTGACTGGAAATACATGCATCTTTAGTAAGATATGATTCTTTCTAAAAGCATTTGGGCGGAGCTTCCGAAAGGAAGTGGAAAAGTACGAAAATGAAGCGTATTTTTTATCTTTCCTTACAGAACCAAAAAAAGATTTGGAATCTTTGTAGATACACATATTTAGAAGAAAATAATAAAATTTATAATTATGAATTTTGAGTATTCTACCTTTACAGAGATCGAAAAACCTCGATATATTTGATCCATCCTTAAAAAAAAAAAAAATCTGGAGTGACTCCACTCGACTTTCCGAACATTGAGTAGTAGTAAGCCGGGTTCTACGAGGGTCGGAGGTGACGTCATAGGAGAGGGTGGAAGGAGGGGGAGGAAACCGGAAGTGACGTAACGGTTGAATGGTTGACTGGTTGCTTGATCGTGAAAGATGACGAAGGGGAGATTTTCTTAAAGGACAACACAGTGAATGGTTGGTTGGTTGCTTGATCGTGAAAGATGACGGGGGTAGAGTTTCTTTTTATCCGTTGGCAACTTGACTTCTTGTCAAGACACGTGACGGAGGGGAGAGTTTTCTTAAAGGGACAACACAGGATCCTGTCAGAACATGAAAGAGAATGACGTCATCAACCGAAAAGAGGACAATGTAGTATATTTTTTAATCAGTAATTAATTTTTAATGAGTAGTTCATTAATCAATTTTAATAAGTATATTTTATTATTTTATTGATTATTAATTAATTATTTAACTGACTATTTTAATTCGCTAGATTTTTTACAAAACGACATTGCACTGTAGGGGATTTGAACCCACCATCTATAGCATGCGAGACCAACGCGCTACCAACTGAGCTACGGAGACGTTACCTTGAGCTTTCTTCTTTATGTTTTCACCTCTTACGAGATAGGGGTGGGAAGAGGTTTTCCCCACATGGCTTTTAACTTCAAAGTATAGTCCAAGGAGATTGATAAATGACGTGATTTTCTCAAAATATTCATATGATATTGGTGATTTGTTCATGTTTGTGAAACATTTTTAAAAAATTAGAAAATATTGTTTCTTTCTTGAAAAAATATTAAAACAATCCCATTTTCTTAAAATTTTATTAATAATACGATCAGATTTTATTTTTAAACATGCAAAAAAAAAAAAAAAAAAAAATATTTTGCACATGTTCCTTATTTATTTTACGTTTTTATAAATTACAAAACATATATATATATTATTTATTTTATTTATTATTTATTTATTTATTTTATTTATTTATATTTTATTTTTATTTTTGTGAAAAAAAGTTCAATTCTTTTTCTGGAAAATTTATAAAAACAATTCAAAACTAATGTATTATTTTTTTTTCTAAAAAAATTAAAAATTTTTTATTTTCTTACACTTTATTTACAATAGTAAAAATACTATCATATTTAATTTTAAAACATGCGAAATTTTTTTTTTAACAGTTATTGATTTTTTTATTTTATTTTTAAGTTTAATAATAATAATTTAAAAAAAAATTAACAATTCTTTTTTTTTTTTTTTTCTTTTTTTTTCATTTTGTTAATTCTGTAATTTTTTTTTTTTTTTCTGAAATTTTTAAACTTTTTTTATTTTTATTAATGTAACTGTTTTTAGGTTATGTGAAATATTTTTTTAAAAATATTTTTTTCTTTTTTCAGTTTGTTAATTCTATATTTTCTTTTTCTGAATTGTTAAACTTTTTTTTTTTAATTTTATTAATGTAATTGTTTTTAGATTTAATAAAATATTTTTTAAACATATCTCTTCTTTTGTTTCAGATTGTGAATTTTATATTTTCATTTTGTGAATTTTTTTAACTTGTTATTATTTTTTTCTTTTTATTCTTATTACTAATTTTTAAGTTAAAAAAAATATTTAATTAAAAAAAAAAAAAATCTTTCTTTTTTTATTTTATAAATTCTTTTATTTTCTTTTAGTGAAAAAATATAACAAAAATTACTTATTATTACTATTTAATGAAACTTAATTGTATTACTGTAATTAATATTATCATTATTTAGCAATATAATGAGATTTTTTATGCAATGTTCTTTTTCAGTTTAAAAAAATTATATTTTATCTTGTGAAAAACTTTTTAGTCATTTATTTATTTCTTTAATGTAACTGTATTTTCTTACTCGCAAATTTTCAAAAAGAGTTATTATCATTTAATAATTTTGATTAAGTAAGGAATCTGTTTAATACTGTCATATTTTAAAAGATATTTTAAAGAAAAAAATGTTGAATGTTCTATTTTAAGGAAATAAAATTTAACTTATGCATTCTGCTAGATTTGCTCAGGGAAAAATTACATTGAGTGACTAAAATTATAATTGTAGTCCAATCTAAAACATAATTCCACTCGGCATGTGTTGAACTAAGGGATTTCCTTATTACTATTATTATTAAATAAATTGTTTTGGTATTACAATATACCCATTATGATACTTTTTTCATCACACCACAATATAATTCATCATATTCACACAACTTTCCATTATTTTCATATTACTTCTTAAATATATAAATCTACTGAAACAGACACCGAATCTTCAATAAGTTAATTAGTTTTAAAAATAATTTATCTCTTTTTGGGTAAATATGTATGACATCTTCTATTATTTACACATAACTACATCAATATTCGAAAATAATAATTTGCGAAATTTTCTTGTACATAACAGTTTTTCATAATTCTGATAGAAATTTATAAAAATGAATTACTTTACAATGACCACCTATATCACTAAAGTCTTCAAAACACAAATCTTCATTCATACACATGAAATATTTTCATTATCTTATCACCTTGTTGACAATTCGAGTTCATGCTATCCTTTTTATTCAAAAGCATGTTAACAATTTAAGCCATGACACTTACCTATATTTCCATAAAGTTACAATTTAAATGTCCCATAGTTTTTACAATTATTTTTTAATAGCTAAAATAATAATAAAAGTGTTTGAAATTATTAGCTTTATAATTATACATTTTTAAAAATAACGAAGTTTTAGTACCATTTATAAACTGGAAATATATTGTGTTAACTTTCTTATACGATAAATAGTTTAAAAATAAATATTTACATAGTTTTTATGTTTACGATAGTTTTATATACAATGATTCATTAAAAAAATATATAAGTTATAACTGATACCTTTTTATTAGAGCAAGAATCTAACTAAATAACATTTATCTAATTTTTAAGCGATCAATAATAAAAAAGTGGCAGTACATTTTTTAAACAAACAGAACATTATATATGCATTCTTTAACTTATTAACTTAGACAACACATTCTGTTTATATTTGTACACATACATCATCTCATTTTGGATTTTAACTTAAATAATGTTTATCACTGTGGTTTACAAAAGAAAAGAAATTCTACACATAAAAGTTCTAATTTATAAATATTTACTGATTAAAATAAATATATCTTATAATGAAAATCATCTTTCATAATGTTCATTAAAAAACTTAATAAAAATTCACAAAATTTTCTAAAAATAATTTTTTTTCACATATACAAATAAAAAATATTTTACTATGTTATCTGTTTTGACAATTTTTTATGTCTGAGTGATATTATTTTAGTATAAAGGAATTTATATTAGATATGAGATTTGTTGGAACTTTCAACATTTTTTGATAATTTTTCAGATATTTTGTTGTAGTAAAATTTATTTTATTTCTCATGCAAGCTGTCAGAAAACGCGATGCAATTTTTTATTTAATTTTTCTTATTACTTTTTCCTGTATCTGAGCATTCTACTTTCAAATATTTTCTAAGTTTAAATATTGAAAATATGGTACCTTGCATACGTTTCATTTCACTTTTGGGGAAAATCATCGAGTTTATTGAGAATATTAGAAAAATCGCACTATTTTTAAAATTTATGCACGGATTGCGAAATTTTTACCCATTTCTTAATATCCGTTATATTCCATTTAGTATGTTTTATGGAAGATCATAATAGCACACTTACAATAGAAAAAATAGATATAGAGCTCAAGAACTTTAATGACTTAAAAAAACCGCTTGCCACGAATCTTTTTCTTTTCACTTGAATTACATTTTAATTTTTAAAAAGTTTCTTTTAAAATAATTTTCTAATAATCTTAACATGAATTAAACACAATCGATTATTAATTTTTCCGGCAAATTAAATATTTTGAACAAAGTTGACTTTTATGAAAGTTTTGGCGTAACACCAAATGAAATTTCGAAATACTGTTTTTATGAAAAATGCGCTAGATTACTAATAAAATCATCCAACCTATACAGAAAAACGCTATGAATTTTTTAAATTGTGAATAATATGAAAAATAATTTATTGTAAATTGTGTTTATATAACTTAGTTTGTAATGAAAATAAAACTTGAACTATGGCTTTATGCAATTTTATTATTATTATTATTAGTTATATTATTAAATATGGAAGATATTATTATTATTATTATTTTTTCAGAAAAAAATATTTCATAAATTATATGCTCGAATGATGACCAAAAGCATAATATTTTAATGTGTCTTATAATTAGCTCTTTAACGAACGATAAATGTATATTACGTTAGATTTTCAAATATGTTTTTTAAAAAGTACATTCAATCGCATTTATTTACTACATATTATTATAAATGCAAAGGGAATATATCTATCATTTATAGACAGGATATTTTTTCTAAAGAATATTAACATAAACTAAAATATAATTTTTCACAAAGCTTTTTTGTCAAAAGATAAATTTATAAATAGTAATCTAATAAAGTAAATTTTTCCATTAAAATGTCGCATAAATAATAATTATTTACAAAGCAGGTTTTATAATTTTGCATTTTAAAAATCTATATATGATATCGTGCGTAAGTGTATGACTTTCATCATTGAAATAACGAAAGTTATTTTTAAATGTTTAAACTTCCAATATGATATTTCTAATAAGTTTAAAGAGTCGCATCTCCATTCATCTATTAAAATTAATAATAATTCAAATAAAATTATAAATACTCATACCCCAATTTTTTCTTTATCCTATGACTCTGCATTTTAAGGATTGGAAATCCATTAAGTGAATGGATAATTTATCTTTCAATTGAATGAATGCTTTACACAAGTTACCATCACTATCAGTAAATATTAAGTCTTTCATACAATTGAAAGATAAATTATCCATTCACTTAATGGATTTCCAATCCTTAAAATGCAGAGTCATAGGATAAAGAAAAAATTGGGGTATGAGTATTTATAATTTTATTTGAATTATTATTAATTTTAATAGATGAATGGAGATGCGACTCTTTAAACTTATTAGAAATATCATATTGGAAGTTTAAACATTTAAAAATAACTTTCGTTATTTCAATGATGAAAGTCATACACTTACGCACGATATCATATATAGATTTTTAAAATGCAAAATTATAAAACCTGCTTTGTAAATAATTATTATTTATGCGACATTTTAATGGAAAAATTTACTTTATTAGATTACTATTTATAAATTTATCTTTTGACAAAAAAGCTTTGTGAAAAATTATATTTTAGTTTATGTTAATATTCTTTAGAAAAAATATCCTGTCTATAAATGATAGATATATTCCCTTTGCATTTATAATAATATGTAGTAAATAAATGCGATTGAATGTACTTTTTAAAAAACATATTTGAAAATCTAACGTAATATACATTTATCGTTCGTTAAAGAGCTAATTATAAGACACATTAAAATATTATGCTTTTGGTCATCATTCGAGCATATAATTTATGAAATATTTTTTTCTGAAAAAATAATAATAATAATAATATCTTCCATATTTAATAATATAACTAATAATAATAATAATAAAATTGCATAAAGCCATAGTTCAAGTTTTATTTTCATTACAAACTAAGTTATATAAACACAATTTACAATAAATTATTTTTCATATTATTCACAATTTAAAAAATTCATAGCGTTTTTCTGTATAGGTTGGATGATTTTATTAGTAATCTAGCGCATTTTTCATAAAAACAGTATTTCGAAATTTCATTTGGTGTTACGCCAAAACTTTCATAAAAGTCAACTTTGTTCAAAATATTTAATTTGCCGGAAAAATTAATAATCGATTGTGTTTAATTCATGTTAAGATTATTAGAAAATTATTTTAAAAGAAACTTTTTAAAAATTAAAATGTAATTCAAGTGAAAAGAAAAAGATTCGTGGCAAGCGGTTTTTTTAAGTCATTAAAGTTCTTGAGCTCTATATCTATTTTTTCTATTGTAAGTGTGCTATTATGATCTTCCATAAAACATACTAAATGGAATATAACGGATATTAAGAAATGGGTAAAAATTTCGCAATCCGTGCATAAATTTTAAAAATAGTGCGATTTTTCTAATATTCTCAATAAACTCGATGATTTTCCCCAAAAGTGAAATGAAACGTATGCAAGGTACCATATTTTCAATATTTAAACTTAGAAAATATTTGAAAGTAGAATGCTCAGATACAGGAAAAAGTAATAAGAAAAATTAAATAAAAAATTGCATCGCGTTTTCTGACAGCTTGCATGAGAAATAAAATAAATTTTACTACAACAAAATATCTGAAAAATTATCAAAAAATGTTGAAAGTTCCAACAAATCTCATATCTAATATAAATTCCTTTATACTAAAATAATATCACTCAGACATAAAAAATTGTCAAAACAGATAACATAGTAAAATATTTTTTATTTGTATATGTGAAAAAAAATTATTTTTAGAAAATTTTGTGAATTTTTATTAAGTTTTTTAATGAACATTATGAAAGATGATTTTCATTATAAGATATATTTATTTTAATCAGTAAATATTTATAAATTAGAACTTTTATGCGTAGAATTTCTTTTCTTTTGTAAACCACAGTGATAAACATTATTTAAGTTAAAATCCAAAATGAGATGATGTATGTGTACAAATATAAACAGAATGTGTTGTCTAAGTTAATAAGTTAAAGAATGCATATATAATGTTCTGTTTATATTTGTACACATACATCATCTCATTTTGGATTTTAACTTAAATAATGTTTATCACTGTGGTTTACAAAAGAAAAGAAATTCTACACATAAAAGTTCTAATTTATAAATATTTACTGATTAAAATAAATATACTACATTGTCCTCTTTTCGGTTGATGACGTCATTCTCTTTCATGTTCTGACAGGATCCTGTGTTGTCCCTTTAAGAAAACTCTCCCCTCCGTCACGTGTCTTGACAAGAAGTCAAGTTGCCAACGGATAAAAAGAAACTCTACCCCCGTCATCTTTCACGATCAAGCAACCAACCAACCATTCACTGTGTTGTCCTTTAAGAAAATCTCCCCTTCGTCATCTTTCACGATCAAGCAACCAGTCAACCATTCAACCGTTACGTCACTTCCGGTTTCCTCCCCCTCCTTCCACCCTCTCCTATGACGTCACCTCCGACCCTCGTAGAACCCGGCTTACTACTTTGAGTAATTAACAGTTTTGTAGATAAAGTAAAGAAAGAGGAGTTGTTAAACAAAAAAAAGAGAGAAAACCATAATAGAGTGTTTGAGTACTTTTCTCCAAACATTACACGATGTTTTATTTAACGCTACTGAACTTTGAGACCATAGATAATAATGATAAAGAATTTTCGTTGTGACCCTGTAAAAACCTATAAATGCTAGATTCACCAAAATGCTTGTAGTTAGTGCAACAATGATTTATAATACTCATATAAATTTTCAGCTCAATTGAATAAGGCGTTTAGATGCTATCGTACTTTTAAAAATTTGGTCCCATAGGTCATAATGATAAAGAATTTTTCTTTGTGTCCCTATAAAAAAACTGTAAGTGCTACATTCACCAAAATCTATACCGTTGGTGCAACTGTGACCAAATTTTTACACACATACACACATGTGTAAAAATTTTTTGCTCAGATTAATAAGGCGTTTAGATGCTATCACACTTTTAAAAATTTGGCCCCATAGGCATAATGATAAAGAATTTTTCTTTGTGTCCCTGTAAAAAAACTGTAAGTGCTAGATTCTCCAAAATCTATACAGATTGATTATTTGTGACCTATAATGTGTGTATAACTTTTTTGCTCAATTGAATAAGGCGTTTAGTTGCTATCGCACTTTTAAGATTTTGCTCCCATAGGCCATAATGATAAAGAATTTTTCTTTGTGTCCCTGTAAAAAAACTATAAGTGCTAGATTCACCAAACTCTATAGGGTTCGTACTATGGTGACTTACAATATACGTACCAACTTTCAGGTTATTCGAATAAAGCGTTTAGACGCTAGCGTGTTCACTCACAGACATACACACATACATACACACATACATACACACATACATACACACACACATACATACATCATCGCAAAAATAGTGAAAACGGACTCATTGGACCTCGAAACGTATAGAAACATCAAAATCTTAAATTCGGATTTTTGACATGATTACAATACTTTCCTCACTCTAGTGTTTGGAAAGTAAAAAATAATAATAATAATAATAATAACAGTGAATAATATTTTTAAAAAAAGTCATAGCATCCTAATTAATATATATATATATACCTCATATCATAGATGCATACTTGCCAACATCCTAATTAATATTCAGTAGTGTTGTTAGTCCCGCCCTTTTTCTCAAACCGGTAAATTTGTAGAGTAATATTCTGCTAATTCAATTATGATTGAATAAGACGAAAAATACTCTAAATATATACTGTTGTAAAAAGAAGGCGGAGCTAACGATACTACGGAATATTAATTAGGATGTTGGGAAGTATGTAGATGCCAACATTTTAATTTATTCCGGAGTGCTTTTAGCCCCGCCTTTATTACGCACCACTTTATTTTCAGAATATTTTTGTCCTATACATAACTACGATAAGAAAGTTAAAAAAAAAAAAAAATGTATGGAATAAAGGTGGGGCTTGAAATACTCTTGAATAAAGTAAAATGTTGGCAACTTTCCTTTTATATATATACGTGTATATACCGGGTGATTCAAAACAGATATTACAACGATTATCTCGTAAACTAAGAAAGATAGAAACATACTTCCAATTACAAAATTGGTGCAAAATAAGAGTAGATTTCAGATATGTCATTTTTAGGGATGGAACACGGGCGCAGAATTCATACCACTATCGATGTAAGAAAATTTCCTACTTCTTAAATCAACGATATTATAAGTAGAGAAATTTCTTATACGGATTCCGGTATGAATTCTGCGCCCGTGTTCCATCCCTGCATTTTTTTGTACAAGGGGATGTATATATATTAAATACGAAATATAATTTTTATACGGCCCCTCCTACCGTATGTCTTATATTAAGAAAAATATTCTCCTCAAAAAAAAAAAAAAAAAAAAAAAAAAATCATGTTTCTAAGTGAAAATTTTGCTGATTTATTGCAATTTGAAAATTCTAGCAATTTTTGCGAAGTCTTAAGGGGTTGTATCAAAAGTGAGAAATTGTAATTACTATATTTTTTGTAATAAGGCATAGATTGATCAGCGTTTGGGGAAAAAGAAATTTTCATTCAGGAAAAGACGGCTATTTTAACCTGTAATGTCTCTCTTTCCCCTTGTGAATATACGAGAATACTCATTGATAATTTAACAAACAAAATTTATGAATAATTCATGTACTAAAAAGGAATTTTCAAATTCATTTTTCTTTCTTTTTCTTTATACATTCTCTTACCCATGGTATACAGAAAGTATTGTTTTTGAGTCAAATTTTCGAATATTAGCTTTTGTTATATTTACATGTTTTCAGATCCTCTGAATTCAAAAATCATGTTTTTAGTGGTTGGTCTCTCTCTCACTCTCTTTCTCTGTCTGTCTCTGAGTGTGTGTTATTAGCATATCTCAAGAACAAATAATAGCAGGAAGTCCAAATTCGATATTCTAAATCCGTATCATATTGCAATGCTACACTAAGCTATTCGTTGCGATCAAAGTGTTGTATACCGGGTCATCCAGGAGAATTCAAATACATTACGTCTGTGAGCAAAATTTCTCATGTGTACAGTGTGCTTTAGGCTGCCCTGAACAAAATGAAAAGGGCAGATTTTTTATACGCATAAAAGTATGTTTTTTGTAGATTGTGGTATAGCAATTATTCATCATTCATTTACAGGATTACTCAAAGTACAAGTATTTGGATATATTGGAGCTATACGTGTAGATTGATGGAAGTGCATTTCATTTTGTGTTACGTGTTTTACATATAACAATAAATTTACGAATACAAAGTCATGTGTCAAAGTTTATAGACAATATACAGGGGTATATGTGTGTGTGTGTGTGTGTGTGTGTTTATAACGCTTTTTTCCATGTTCAGTTGTGAACACGATAACTGGAGTAATTTTTATTTAACTTTAACCAGCTCGGGATATGTTGTAAGGACAGTAAAAATCTCGATCGAGTTCGTAGAGGAGGTATCTAGCTCAAAGGGGGTGGAAATGGTGGGGGGTGGTCAAAATTTTCATTTGCCCATAATTTCTTTAATATTGGAAATGGGGAAAACCTTCAATTTAGGCGAATACCGCCTTACCCCAAAGAAAAGTTTTTATATTTAAACTTTTCGATAGCTTCATTTGCTTAAAGTTACAAGTTAAAAAGTGATTTTTCGTCGATTGTGATGAAGCCGACGTTTTCTATAGCTTTCATTACTTAAATTTATAATCTAATACTTATGTCACGTGCAAACGATAATAAAAAACATCACTGAAAATATAAAAACTATGTTAATCGCATTAATTAATCATTTAAAAATATAAAATTAAAATAATACGTTAGTCTTAATACAAATATCGCTTGTGGTGAATAGTTTAGAATGCTGGTTTATGCAAGAATTTAAAATTTACGATTGAAATTGAGAGAAATACGTTACAGCTTCCTTTGAATTTATCTTGTGGAAACAAGATATTGGTCTGTGAAGAGATATGAAGTTTTCGCGTGGGAAGAAAATATAATGATGCCAAAGCTGCCAAGCTCACGAAATTTTGTTGTCAGATAACGAATTTCGTCGCCAAGTCAAAATATTCGTCGTCAACTATCAAATTTTGCCACCAAAATCTCGCCAAATCATACAATTTACTAAATTCGTAACAATTAACATTGAAATTTAGTGGTTTCCAATGGTTTAATGTTAACTAATCTTAACGTTAATGTTAATGTTCCAGCTCATGGGTACTAAAACAGTTTCACTTGACAATTTTTACTCATCCGACAATAAGAATCACAAAAACACAATACAAAACTTTCAATAAATCAATAAAAATTGCAATGAAATAACTATCCAAAAACCACTACCACTTAACTGTATTTGACTTGACCATAGCAACGACAGGCTCACCAGTACTTGACCATAGTAAGATCACAAGTGCACTTTCACGTTTCAATTATTTTTTTCTTTAAAAGACAGATATTGAACCAAAAGTTATATGGATTTAAAATGAAATTTATCATTTTGAGTCAGCTTGGGAGAAAGAGGGGGCTGTAGCCCAATAGTCTCTTCCCGGACTCACCATTGCTGGGATTATATATCTTTATGATTTCTATTTGTTGAATGATTATGAGCTTGAATTTCAAAAAAATTTAAACATTTACAGGCCAATAAATCTAGCCTAAAATTCTAAGTAGAATGAATAAAACCTTGTAGTTTGAAATTAAATTTCTTTAAAACAGAATAGCGACGTAAATAATGCAATGTGTTGGAATAAAGCCATTGGATAAGTATGTGTTAATGCATATGTAATATCTCTTTACTTTTGTAACATTAACGTAAAGGAATCCACCTTTGCCTTTAAGCTTGCTGAAAAGGGATTTTTTTTTTTCTTAATTCTAAATTTTATGCACTATATCGGGCATATTAGTTCCCCATCATACTATAGGTATGGGGAACTTACGTAATCGTGAAAATTTTCGACCTCGGTTTTTTGACTTTTTTACACGTTTTCAGGTGTAAAGAATCCGAAAATGACAAAATTTGTATGGTGTCTGTCTGTAGGGTGTCTGTTAGTGTGTTAGTGTGTTAGTCCGTTAGTTTGTTAGTCTGTGTACACGATATCTTAAGAACAAATTGTCGAAGAGAGGTCAGATCAGTTTTAAAATATTACTTTCGACACTGGCAAGAACCCTATTCATTTGCAACATTCGAATTTAAAAACTTCGTAAGTTATTAGAAATTTACGATTTTCTTAACATGGGAGAATAGGACAAAATTTCACTTAAACGTGCATTAAATGGAAACTTTTTACTGTAAAAATGTCAGACTAGTTTTAAAATATCAGTTTTAATGCCGGAATGAACATCAGTAACTATAAATATGCTACTTTGAAAATTTCGCAAGTTATTGGAAAAGTTACGAATTTCTTAACATGGCAGTATAGGGCAAAATTTCCCATAAACGTCAATTTTTAGAGATATTTTGATCGTAAAGATGTCAGACAACTTTTGAAATCTTATTTTGGACACTGGCATGAAGTTTAATGACTATGAATTTTCCAATATAAAAATTTCGTAAGTTATTGGAAATTTACGAATTTCTTAACATGGCAGAATAGAGCAAAATTTCACATAAACGTCAATCTTGAGGGATATTTTCATCGTAAAAATTTCAAACCACTTTCGAAATATTATTTAGGATACTGGCATGAATATCATACACAATGATTTTTCCAATTTAAAAAATTCGTAAGTTATTTGGAATTTACGATTTACTTAACATGTCAGAATAAGGCAAATTTGAGCACAAACTTCCATTTTGAGGATCATAAATATATTAGACAACTTCAAAATTACATTTATGATATTTGTTTGAACATGATTGTATACAAATAGTCTATTGGGAAAATTTCGTAAATTATTCGTAATTTACGATTTTACCAACACAGCGAAATTGTAAATTTTTCATATAAATATGAATTTTGAGGATTATTGCATTGGAAATAGTAGCATGAAAACTAAACAACGGAATTGACCTTGATAAAATTAATTAATAGATTAGAATAAGATAAATATATCGAAGTGAACGGTGGATAGCCTATTAGGCGGGGATTTCATTCTGTCACTTTATCAAGCTTTGGTCAAATTCATTTCTTTTAATATGATTATAATATGTCTCGCACTATAAATTTATGAGAACGTAACTTTGATGGGGAACTGAGCAGAGTCCACCTATGCCAGCTAGTTTTAGTTATAGACAATATATAGCAACACAAAAATGTAAAAAAAAATGGGAAATAATAATATGAATAATGATAGCCAATTAATATGTTCTCTCTCTCTCTCTCTCTCTTTTTTCTTGTATCTTATATCGAACAAAATTCGTTTGATATATAAATAATATTTATTAATGTCTAATATTTATTTCGAAAGAATTAACATTGTAGAAATGTATAGGAAGGAACAAAATAGAGTAATAATTAAAGGTTAGATTTAATAATTTTTTAAAGAACGTTTTTAAAAAATCACGTTTTAAAAACGTTTAAGCGTTTTCATATTTGTTGTAAAGTGTTAAGAAATATCATTTACTTGTCTTTCAATTTGGCTCAATTAGAGACCGACAGGTCTTTCTTTCAAGGATAGAAAACAAGAGGTGCCAGGTTCGATACTAGGTCGAGCTCTTGGACTTTTCAGTTCTGAATTTTCTGTATTTTTTTTCCCGAACTTGCATATCGAGAAAAATGAAAATTAAAAAGACGCTTAAGGGAAAAAAAAAAGCAATGCTCACTGTAATCCAGAGTGAACTTTGTCATTACATTTATTATATACAATTAAACATGTTTCATATGTACAATTCTAGCTAAAAGAAATCTTAGCTATGATAGAAATGGAAATGATACCTATATATGCCCGCCAACTATCTCATTAATAAGCATAAAATTGTAAACGTTCCTGAGTGAGGGTTCACACATACGTACTTTAAAAATTTATTTATTTATTCAAATTTAATATATAACAAAAAGGAGGGATTAATAGAGATTATATAAAATAAATCTTTTTAAATTTATGTAATTCAATTAATTAATTATATAAAATTTCCCGTTTTATTTACAAATCAAAATCTTTCATTTAATAGTGTTCTTTGTCCTTTATTGTTACAAACACATTGCTCTCGGAATAATATAAAGAAATTTTTATATCGGGGCTTTTGAAAAAGAATTCCGTTTATAATTTTTCCCTGAAAGGATTAAATCAATTTAGCTATAATTATTTATTTTGAGAAGGTAATTTAAAAGTCATTATCAGCGTATTTCTAGCATAAGCACCTATTAATAAAATAAAAAACAGTCATTTCAATTCATATTTATTACCCTTCTGTGTTTACATTAAAAGCTATTAATATTTCAAGCAAGTCATTATAGTTCTAAAAATAGATTTATAATAGATTTTTGCCGACTAAGCGGCGTCTATTATAACTGCCGGTTATGTACGTTGAGAGTTAAAGGACAATTGGCGATGCTTTTCAATGTCAAATAGATCTAACTTTTGTAACGCTTTTTTTATTCAAAATTTTTGTATTAAAATGTTAGGAGGACAAAGAAACAGTTTGGCATTCTTTTGGCTGAATTTTAAGGATGCCAACTTTTGGGGTTGCAATTTAAGTTCTCTGAGGCTGGCAGATTTAGTTAAGCTTTTCGATTTTGACTTCGTTGGATTAAGACGATACTTTTATTGGTCTCCTCCTCCCTCTCTGTCTAGATAACTGGGCTAGAACATTTACCAACCTTACCAATAAAGTGATGATATATAAAATTATCTGTGACTAAGAACATATGTATTGAATTACTACTTCAATAAAACGCAGTAAAGAATGATTGATATGCTGATTATTTCGATGTAAAGACTTCTGCATTATTCACCACGAGTTTACGATCTGGCCGTTGTGAGAACAGAACCTGACTTTACTAAATTCTTCTTCACAGTTCCCTTTGCCACACCTCTATATTTTTAGAGTAATTCCCTCCAAACGTTGTTACGATTAAATAGGAATGAAATTACTCTAAAAAATGACTGGTGTAAAAAAAAAAGGCGGGTACAAAAAAATTTACGCTTCATAATGAGATGGTTGGCAGGTATGTCATAATACATCGCAAACATAAATGAAGATTATTTGAAGTGTAATAGCCATAAAAATACCGAACAGTGTTTAAAATAGAGGGGCGTCCCCAATAAACAATGGGTGATAGGGCAAAATGGACGTCATATTCGGATTCAAGAGGTCATTTTACAGCAACAAGAACAGAACAGATCCTCAACTTACTTTTTTATAAACAGTATAAGACTAAGATCATGACTCGATAAATACTTAATAAGTAGATAAGTAAGCACATAACAAAACAGTATTAGGTGCCCATCTTTTAAATTGGAATTGTTACTAGTGCTTCAATAATTTTGTTGCCGACTACATAATTTTTCGTTTTTATTTAAATATGTAAAGGTGAAAGTTTTTCATTGTATCTGTCCGAATTATTAATCCAGATTATCAGATTTTATCAAAATTAGTACACTTATTAATGAACACTATATCCAGATAACGCCGTATTTTACCATGTTACCATGTTTTTATTAACTTCTATTCTTGTTTGCTTGTGTGCTTATTTGTCCGGTACGAATCTTGCAATCTATTACCATGTTTTTATTAACTTCTATTCTTGTTTGTTTGTTTGTATATTTGTTTGTCCGGTACAAATCTTGCAATCGTATTTTGACTAACTTTCCTAGTAGCTAGACATTTGAAACTTCCACAATAGCTCACAACCCGATGACAATACAATAGTTCGAAGTCCGATTTTCAAATTTTCGAATAGTTTTCTTATAATTAATTAAAATATGAAAATAATAACCTCTTAATTCCTTATAAATAGCCATTAATATATTAGCTATAATTTAATTGTAGCCAAAAATAAATAAATAAATAAATAAATAAAAAATACGAGTTCATTCTCTTTCGACATACAAAAAAAAAAAAAAAAAAAATACGTGTGGCACTCGAGGACTGCCGCGGTAAAGCTATTGCATAGCATTTTTTATCAACTTATGCAATTATAATTATTTATTTAATTTATTTATGCAGTTTTTTTTTTCTTTGATATTAATTCAAGTTTTTTCTTTGATATTAATTCAAGTTACACATTTTGAGCGTGGTGACCGATAAGAAAACAAATTTTTTTCCTATTGAATAAATAAGAATGTATCCGCAATGAGAATATATCAAAAATATCCGCAAACGATTTGTAGGTATCGAAAACCTCGATGTACCAAATTTGAATGATATAACTCTATTTTTTGAGAAAAGGTATTTTAATAGGTTTTTAAAGGCCTGCAAGTCGAATGGGGATATTCAAGTTTTTTCTTTGATATTAATTCAAGTTACACTTTTTGAGCGTGGTGACCGATAAGAAAACAAATTTTAATAGAGAAAAGGTATTTAATAGGTTTTAAAGGCCTGCAAGTAGAATGGGGATATTCAAGTTTTTTCTTTGATATTAATAAATAAGATAATAATAATGATACAAAAACAAATTTTAATAGAGAAAAGGTATTTTAATAGTTTTTAAAGGTCTGCAAGTCGAATGGGGATATTCAAGTTTTTTCTTTGATATTAATTCAAGTTACACTTTTTGAGCGTGGTGACCGATAAGAAAACAAATTTTAATAGAGAAAAAGGTATTTAATAGGTTTTAAAGGCCTGCAAGTCGAATGGGGATATTCAAGTTTTTTCTTTGATATTAATTCAAGTTACACTTTTTGAGCGGGGTGACCGGTAACAAAACAAATTTTAATAGAGAAAAGGTATTTAATAGGTTTTAAAGACCTGCAAGTCGAATGGGGATATTCAAGTTTTTTCTTTGATATTAATTCAAGTTACACTTTTTGAGCGTGGTGACCCATAAGAAAACAAATTTTAATAGAGAAAAGGTATTTAATAGGTTTTAAAGGCCTGCAAGTCGAATGGGGATATTCAAGGATTTTCTTTGATATTAATGAATAAGATAACAATAATGATAATAAAACAAATTTTAATAGAGAAAAGGTATTTTAATAGGTTTTAAAGGCCTGCAAGTCGAATGGGGATATTCAAGTTTTTTCTTTGATATTAATTCACGTTACACTTTTTTAACGTAGTGACCGATAAGAAAACAAATTTTAATAGAGAAAAGGTATTTAATAGGTTTTAAAGGCCTGCAAGTCGAATGGGGATATTCAAGTTTTTTTCTTTGATATTAATTCAAGTTACATTTTTTGAGCGTGGTAACCCATAAGAAAACAAATTTTAATAGAGAAAAGGTATTTAATATGTTTTAAAGGCCTGCAAGTCGAATGGGGATATTCAAGGATTTTCTTTGATATTAATGAATAAGATAACAATAATGATAATAAAACAAGTTTTAATAGAGAAAAGGTATTTTAATAGGTTTTAAAGGCCTGCAATTCGAATGGGGATATTCAAGTTTTTTCTTTGATATTAATTCAAGTTACACTTTTTGAGCGTGGTGACCGATAAGAAAACGAATTTTAATAGAGAAAAGGTATTTAATAGGTTTTAAAGGCCTGCAAGTCGAATGGGGATATTCAAGTTTTTCCTTTCATATTAATTCAAGTTACACTTTTTGAGCGTGGTGACCGATAAGAAAACAAATTTTAATAGAGAAAAGGTATTTAATAGGTTTTAAAGGCCTGCAAGTCGAATGGGGATATTCAAGTTTTTTCTTTGATATTAATGAATAAGATAACAATAATGATAAGATAACAATAATGATAAGAAAACAATAATGATAAGAAAACAAATTTTAATAGAGAAAAGGTATTTTAATAGGTTTTAAAGGCCTGCAAGTCGAATGGGGATATTCAATTTTTTTCTTTGATATTAATTCACGTTACACTTTTTTAACGTAGTGACCGATAAGAAAACAAATTTTAATAGAGAAAAGGTATTTAATAGGTTTTAAAGGCCTGCAAGTCGAATGGGGATATTCAAGGATTTTCTTTGATATTAATGAATAAGATAACAATAATGATAATAAAACAAATTTTAATAGAGAAAAGGTATTTTAATAGGTTTTAAAGGCCTGCAAGTCGAATGGGGATATTCAAGTTTTTTCTTTGATATTAATTCACGTTACACTTTTTTAACGTAGTGACCGATAAGAAAACAAATTTTAATAGAGAAAAGGTATTTAATAGGTTTTAAAGGCCTGCAAGTCGAATGGGGATATTCAAGTTTTTTTCTTTGATATTAATTCAAGTTACATTTTTTGAGCGTGGTAACCCATAAGAAAACAAATTTTAATAGAGAAAAGGTATTTAATATGTTTTAAAGGCCTGCAAGTCGAATGGGGATATTCAAGGATTTTCTTTGATATTAATGAATAAGATAACAATAATGATAATAAAACAAGTTTTAATAGAGAAAAGGTATTTTAATAGGTTTTAAAGGCCTGCAATTCGAATGGGGATATTCAAGTTTTTTCTTTGATATTAATTCAAGTTACACTTTTTGAGCGTGGTGACCGATAAGAAAACGAATTTTAATAGAGAAAAGGTATTTAATAGGTTTTAAAGGCCTGCAAGTCGAATGGGGATATTCAAGTTTTTCCTTTCATATTAATTCAAGTTACACTTTTTGAGCGTGGTGACCGATAAGAAAACAAATTTTAATAGAGAAAAGGTATTTAATAGGTTTTAAAGGCCTGCAAGTCGAATGGGGATATTCAAGTTTTTTCTTTGATATTAATGAATAAGATAACAATAATGATAAGATAACAATAATGATAAGAAAACAATAATGATAAGAAAACAAATTTTAATAGAGAAAAGGTATTTTAATAGGTTTTAAAGGCCTGCAAGTCGAATGGGGATATTCAATTTTTTTCTTTGATATTAATTCACGTTACACTTTTTTAACGTAGTGACCGATAAGAAAACAAATTTTAATAGAGAAAAGGTATTTAATAGGTTTTAAAGGCCTGCAAGTCGAATGGGGATATTCAATTTTTTTCTTTGATATTAATTCAAGTTACACTTTTTGAGCGTGGTGACCGATATAAAACAAATTTTAATAGAGAAAAGGTATTTAATAGGTTTTAAAGGCCTGCAAGTCGAATGGGGATATTCAAGTTTTTTCTTTGATATTAATTCAAGTTACCTTTTTTGAGCGTGGTGACCGATAAGAAAACAAATTTTAATAGAGGAAAGGAATTTTAATAGGTTTTAAAGGCCTGCAAGTCGAATGGGGATATTCAAGGTTTTTCTTTGATATTAATGAATAAGATAACAATAATGATAAGAAAACAAATTTTAATAGAGAAAAGGTACTTAATAGGTTTTAAAGGTCTGCAAGTCGAATGGGGATATTCAAGTTTTTTCTTTGATATTAATTCAAGTTACCTTTTTTGAGCGTGGTGACCGATAAGAAAACAAATTTTAATAGAGGAAAGGAATTTTAATAGGTTTTAAAGGCCTGCAAGTCGAATGGGGATATTCAAGTTTTTTCTTTGATATTAATTCAAGTTACTCTTTTTTAGCGTGGTGACCGATAAGAAAACAAATTTTAATAGAGAAAAGGTATTTAATAGGTTTTAAAGCCCTGCAAGTCGAATGGGGATATTCAAGTTTTATCTGATCTACTTTATACACAAATTTTACGCGTACAGCTATTCACTGTTGTACATAAATGATAGATACCTCCCTATACACCTATATACTTTCTCACAAACATCTGCTTACGTATTCTTCCGATTTCGGAGCAGCTCGTCTCGATCCGTGCGAGCTTCGTACAGCCGAAATCTACCGAAGTCTGCCGAACTGTGTTAGGTTTTTTTTTCGTTACGGAATTTTTTGATTCGGTCGCCGCGCTCAAAGCCCGCGATAAAAGCTATACAATAGCTTAAAAAAATACAATTAATTAAACGTGAGCGTTAAAAAATTGTAAAAAGTTAAATTATGCATCTCACGAAAATTTACGTCACTTTAAAAACTTTATTTGCAGTAAAATTGATAAAATTTTAATTTTAAATTTCAAAACTGTAGAAAAAAAAAAAAAGTCAAACTTTCATTTTCGAATGTAAACATAAACACTTTATTTCAAAGGTTTATATTTACACAATAAATACAGTGGAGCCACATATCCTAAAACTAGTAGTGAGGACGCGTCCAAAATGTTGGAGGGATGCCAGCTTGAAATTTGGAAAACATCCAGCAATTCCGTGCTCTGTTATTACTCATTTTCTCCGAGTCAGTTGACTATCACCGCTATTTCAGCAATGGACTCTTTGAGTTAGCGCTTGCGCAGATGCTTCCATGGTTTCATCAAATGTGGTCGAAGAATAACCACTTAATAAACTAATTAAAAGGAAAATAATAAATATTTTATCCTAATTTGAAGTCAAATTTGTTTTCAAATGTCTAAATAAAGTGTCTGATATAAGATATTAATATATTACAGCGGAATATTTGATATGTGTCGTCCTTGGCAGAAAAAAAAAATATATATATATATCGCTAAATTATCTGGCGAATATATTTAGTTTCTTTCAAAAATCATAGTTGTAACAACAAATATTGTTTCAACAACGTATATTAAGAGAGCAAGACAACCCAACCTCCCGCCAACCGGAAAGTTTATGGCGGGCGAAGCCTGGGAGGAGGTGGGAGTGAAGGAACCCATCCACAAAACCGCCGACCGGAGCCGCCGAAACGAACTCGGAGAACAGCGAGCAATAAACAGAAACTAAACTATTACAAGGTCACAAACTAGCAAATTACAAAGATAGAACTAATGTAGCCGCCAAAAAAAAAAAAAAAAAGTTACACGAACAAATAAAGTAACATAAACAAAACAGATATTTACAAAAAGTATAAACAATACAGAATATACAAAAAGTAACGCTATGCACCCTAAAATTAAAAGCTACAACTCAAATAATAACGAATCATAAATAAACCGGCCGAACACAGTTATCATTAAAATGTACCAATTATTAGATAACTAAAATGTATAATGCAGACAATAGTTTACTCATTACAACATAAGTACATCCAGCTAAAATGTACCCTCTAGCTAACCGTGAATATAACACATTGCATCTCTTAATATAAATATGAATATACAATAACTACAAATCATACAAAAACTTGCAAAATTTACAGAAATTACATACCAAAATAAATCAGTAATACAAGCAACTAAAGATTAAAACCTAAGATACATGCAGCTATATAACACAAGCAATTAACAATTAACTAGCCCTGTACAATAACCTAATACACAGTAATTTCCACAACCCTCAAGAGCAGCAGATAAACTATTTAAAAAAAAAAAAAAAAAAAGAAGAAGAAGAAGAAGAAGAAAGGAACAATAAACTATAAATATACTGACAAAGTAAAGCAATATACGTAATAAGTTAAAGCTGTTAACTAATCACGTACAATAATTATACAGTAAATACAACCTATAATGTACTCTATAAAACATTGTTGCAACAAAATGACTGAAGAAAAAAATAAACTACGTTTGAATAAAGACCAATATAAATTCCCCCAATACATAACAAGACTATACTATATATAAAAACACGTATACACAGCAAATTCTTGAATTAAAAGTTATATTTAGAACGAGAATAATGTTTATTTAGCAGATTATATATTTGCGAAACCTTTTTAATTTGACAACTAGAATTATCAATTCTGTTAAAGTAATGTTCCAATGTCTCTGCGGTATATCTTTTAATATAAATTTTTGAAAAGTAACATTTAGTACTAATGAAATGCATTGCATTACCTACGGAGCCGCAAGGACACAAGTCTGAATCAAGCTTATTAATCCTAAAAAGATAGCTTGGGAAACTTCCATGTCCAGTTATAAAATACAGTAACACTTGATTTTTAATTTTGAAATCCAATGAAACATTACGATAAATATCATAAGTCCACCTGCCAGAATCTGATAAGTTCCAATGAACATGCCAGTCACTAAATACATTATACAATAAAATTATTTTCATGTAAGATATGGGCAGAGGAACAATTTGCGACTGACCGAAAAGAACCGCGGATTTAGCCAATGAATCTGCTAATTCATTGCCAACAATTCCAGAGTGTCCGTTAATCCACATTAGGAAAATTTGTCCATCGTATTTTTGTAGGTCTAACATAATATCCTGTGCAATTTAGGCACCAAGACTTAGGCACCAAGACTTAGGCACCAAGTTTTTTAAACCTTCTATAGAAGAAAGGCTATCCGAGAACAAGATACAGGAACTAAATTCTGAATTAATGAGCCATTAAGAGAGCAAGACAATCCAACCTCCCGTCAACCCGAAGGTTTATGGCGGCCGAAGCCTGGGAGGAGGTGGGAGTGAAGGAACCCATCCACAAACCCGCCGATTGGAGCCGCCGAAACGAACTCGGAGAACAGCGAGCATTAAAGAGAAACTAAACTATTACAAGGTCACAAACTAGCAAATTACAAAGATAGAACTAATGTAGCCGCGGAAAAAAAAAAAAAAGTTACACGAACAAATAAAGTAACAAAAACAAAACAGACATTTACAAAAAGTATAAACAATACAGAATTTACAAAAAGTAAAGTTATGCACCCTAAGATTAAAAGCTACAACTCAAACAATAACGAATCATAAATAAACCGGCCGAACAAAGTTATCATAAAAATTTCCCAATTATTAGATAACTAAAGTGTATAATGCAGACAATAGTTTACTCATTACAACATAAGTATATCCAGCTAAAATTTAACCTCTAGGTAAACGTGAATATAACACATTGCACCTCTTAATATAAATATGAATATATAATAACTACAAATCATACAAAAACTTGCAAAATTTACAGAAATTACATACCAAAATAAATCAGTAATACAAGCAGCTAATGATTAAAACCTAAGATACATGCAACTATATAACACAAACAATTAACAATTAACTAGCCCTGTACAATAACCTAATACACAGTAATTTCCACAACCCTCAAGAGCAGCAGATGAACTATAAAAAAAAAAAAAAAAAAAAAAAAAAAAGAAGAAGAATAAAGGAAAATAAACTATAAATATACTGACAAAGTAAAGCAATATAAGTAATAAGTTAAAGCTGTTAACTAATCACGTACAATAATTATACTATAAATACAAACAATTAATGTACTCTATAAAACATTGTTGCAACAAAATGACTGAAGAAAAAAAAAAAACTACGTTTGAATAAAGACCAATATAAATTCACCCAATACATAACAAAACTATACTATATATAAAAACACGTATACATAGCAAATTCTTGAATTAAAAGTTATATTTAGTACGAGAATAGTGTTTATTTAGCAGATTATATATTTGCGCAACCTTTTTAATTTGACAACTAGAATTATAAATTCTGTTAAAGTAATGTTCCAATGTCTCTGCGGTATATCTTTTAATATAAATTTTTGAAAAGTAACATTTAGTACTAATGAAATGCATTGCATTACCCACGTAGCCGCAAGGACACAAGTCTGAATCAAGCTTATTAATCCTAAAAAGATAGCTTGGGAAACTTCCATGTCCAGTTATAAAATACAGTAATACTTGATTTTTAATTTTGAAATCCAATGAAACATGACGATAAATATCATAAGTCCACCTGCCAGTATCTGATAAGTTCCAACGAACCTGCCAGTCACTAAATACATTATACAATAAAATTCTTTTCATGTAAGATATGGGCAGAGGAACAATTTGAGACTGACCGAAAAGAACCGCGGATTTAGCCAATGAGTCTGCTAATTCATTGCTAACAATTCCAGAGTGTCCGTTAATCCACATTAGTAAAATTTGTCCATCGTATTTTTGTAGGTCTAACAGAATATCCTGTGCAATTTTAGACTTAGGCACCAAGTTTTTTAAATCTTCAATAGAAGAAAGGCTATACGAGAACAAGACACAGGATCTGAATTCTGAATTAATGAGCCATTAAGAGAGCAATCAGTAATATGAAACAATATATCGTACAATGCATATTACGAAAATATATATCTGGTATGTATATTTTGGTATTAGGTTTTTGATCGCCAAATACAAAAAACGCCAAGGACTGCATAATTTTGAAATTTAAAATTTAAAGCTTATCAATTTTACAGCAAAATTAACTCAATCTAACACATGTAGACAATAACTTATACGTAACTATATCCAAATAAGGGGATTAAAATCGGAAAATATTTTTTTTCTTAATTTTTAATAATTTTTTACAAAAAATCCAATGGATAATTAACTTACGATTTTTTTTTTTTTTTTGGCCCCACTGACGGTTAGTGACGTCGCACTTCGCTTGCGTATATGATTCAACGATTCAACAGAAAATTTAAAAACATGGTATATAAAAAGTTTTTTTTATCTTATAATTATTTTAGTTCAGTCAGATAACTGATTCAAAAGGTATTAAATAGAAACCCTATTTTCACTTTAAAATTATAAAAATTAAAGAAAGGAAAAAAAATTGATTCTAAAAACAAATAAATAAATATACTCTATAACAAAAAAAAAAAAAAAAAAAAAAAAAAATCGACGCACCAAGAAGGAGTTATCCAAATGACACGAAAATTGGTAGATGTGTTGTACATGCAAAGAAAAACAAATGATAATAGTTTCAGAAAATTTGGATGGTTTAATCAAGAGGAACGGCCTCACAAACATCAACAAGTCAGTAACGCACTGGTCCACTTCTGACAATTACGTAAGCAGTTATTCGGCTTGGCATTAATTGATAGAGTTGGCAGATATGCACCTGCAAGATATCATGCCGAATTCTGTCCAATTAGTGCGTTACATTGGCAAAATCTCGAGCTAATTGTAGGACTCTTTTCATGATGTTCCAAACGTCCTTAGTAGGAGAGAGATCCGGCTACTTTACTGGCCAAAATAATTTTAGGAAAGCAAGAAAACAAGCAGTAGGAACTCTCTCTGTTCGCGGGCGAGCATTATCATGCTGAAATATACGGTTAGGACTGCGTGATATGAAGGGAAACACAACGGGACGTAGAATGTCGTCATGTACCGCTGTGCTGTAAATATGCCGCGGATGACAACCAAAGGGGTCCTGCTATGAAATAAAATGACATTCCAGACAATCACTCATGGTTGTCGGGCTGTACAGCTAGCGACAGTCGGATTGGAATCCCCCTTTTTTCGGGGCATCCCCAGACGCGTCTTCGCTGGTCATCGAGGCTCAAATGGGAGTGGGACTCATCAATGAAGACTATTCTGCTCCATTCTGTGACATTCCAGTTCGAATGATCCCGATATCACTGCAAACGTGCTTGTCGGTATACAAAGTTTAATAGCACCCCGCATAAGGGGCTCCGTAATCTCAACCCCATTTCTTCGAGCCGTTTACTAATGGTTTTTGAAGTCACTGAAGTACTATTTCACGTAGGATCGTTGATAATGATGAATTTGGGCCTTTGAGTACCGCCCTGACGATTGATTGGTTCTCATGTTCTGTCCGCTCTTTAGGCCGACCGCTTCCTTCTTGACGCTGTGTTCTGCCATGGTTCACCCATTCTGCCAATATCATCTAATAGTGGCATCGCTCCTATCCAATTGTCAAAGAATTCGCAGATTAAACCAACTGGCTTCTCTGAGCCCAACTACACACCTCTCTCAAATGCTGTCATATATTGTTTGCGCTCTTGTATGCGAGGCATAGTTAATGTCTATCTGAGTAGAGGAAATGAAATTCTCGAAAAATTTATGACCTGGAATCAAAATTTATCCTTTTTAATATTCTGCCAATTGCGCAGCTAAGATGTGCTGCAGCGCCACATGCTCATTCGATGGCAGCCAAACTTTAAAATTTTGCATTTTCCATTGATAACCTGTATGCATGTCAATTTGTGTACAGTTTGCATTACTCCTTTTGGCGCGTCGCTTTTTTTGTTATAGAGTGTATATATCTATATCTATATCTATATTATGTTGGAAAAGAATAAACCTGCAAATTTTCCCCTTTTACTAATTAAATTAAAATTGAGAAAAAAAATGTGCTAAAAAAATGGAACAGTTTCAATATATGTATAACGATTTATATGATATATTATTTCTATTACTTATATACATACGTTGAAAAAAAAAAGTTAAAGTAAAGTAACTTGCATGCATTTATTATGATTTCCGCAGGATATGACATCATTGGTTAACTACGAAATTTATATAAAAATATTTGAAATGTGCTAAAAAAATGGAACAGTTTCAATATATGTATAACGATTTATATGATATATTATTTCTATTACTTATATACATACGTTGAAAAAAAAAAAAAGTTAAAGTAAAGTAACTTGCATGCATTTATTATGATTTCCGCAGGCTATGACATCATTGGTTAACTACGAAATTTATATAAAAATATTTGTAATTAACCTTTTAAAAATTACTGAAAATAAAGTTGAAGCTTCTAAAATAATGCGGGTATTTCCTAATAAATTAAAATAAAGGGAAAAGGGTTAAATTTACTAATAAAATAAAACGGGACGTTCTGAAACGGAAACAAACTTTGTGATATAAATTTAGCTATTAAAAATTTATTAAAATAGTGAAAACTACATATCGATAGATTCTATTCAAAACTATTCAATGAAAATTACAAAAGTTGATATCTACATTGAAGTAATATCGTCAAATGTATGAAAGAAAAGTACCATGCTCAGGATATGTAACTTACCCCATTAAGTAAGTAACTGCTCACAGTTCAAGAGAAAACAACATCCAAACAACAATCGAAAGAAAATATAGAAGAGTTATTGAAAACTTAACTGTTAACTATAGGACTGACAATCATCAGAATTAACAGGTTGCAGAAGGTGTTGCCATATTGTGGTTGGATCATCTTGAATCAAGTAGGATCAACATCTAATCCAATATTATAATTTTTATTTAACTCCTAACAATTTTTCTCAAAGACAAATTCTTTCAGTACTGTATTTCAATTTTATTTAGTAAGATTGAAAATTATATGAACTTTTACTTACAAAAAACTTCAAAAAACAAAACGATTACATTATTAAGTCATATATAAAAATAATTTTTATCACTTTTTTGAAATTTCATAAAAATGTAAGATTTTAAATTCCTTAAGATTCCCAAGCTTTAAGAATTTTCGAAAGTTTCTGTCCGCTCCTTCTCTGTTTAACACGCTTTTATTATCTTCACCTGTATGTATGTTTGTATGTATAATGTACGTTTGTAACCGATCTGGGAGCAAACAAAATATCTATATCGTAAAAAAAGACTTTCCCTACGTGAACGCTGTGGCTGCGAGGTAAAGCTCCGCGCTACGAAACTAAAAGTCCAGCGTTCGAGCCCAGTCAGGGGAGATTTTTTAAAAATGGTTTTTGTTTAATTCTAAATTATTTTAATCAAAGATTTAAATGTATGTAAATATTATGGTGTGTCACTCACACGATTTTCTCTTACCCTGCATTTTAATACTAAGATAGATATTTTGTGCTTTTTAGTTCGCATTTCTATAAAAGCGTGTTCTTTAATTTTTTAAATCTATAATATTATTTTAACACGCTTTTATTAGCTTCATCTGTATGTATATTTGTATGTATAATTGTAACCGCTCTGGGAGCAAACAAAAAATTTATATTGTAAAAAAAGACTCTCCTTACGTGAACGCTGTGGCTGTGAGGTAAAGCTCCGGGCTACGAACCTACAGGCCTAACGTTCGAGCCCAGTCAGGGAAGATTTTTTAAAAATGGTTTTTGTTTAATTCTAAATTACTTTATGATCACCCTATAATATGGTGTGTCACTCACACAGTTTTTTCTTACCCTGCATTTTAATATTATAAAGATAGATATTTTGTGCTTTTTAGTTCACATTTCAATAAAAGCGTGTTCTTTAATTTTTTAAAAGTATAATTTTATTAGTACGACAGATATCGTACTACTTCTTTGAGACAGCGATTTTGCCATTGTTATAAATTTTTATCTGTCGCACCGAATAAACGTGTAAACATTTTTTTTTTTTTTTCTAAAAATATAAAACTGAAAGTTTGTGATTGTATCTGTCCGGATTAAAAACTTTATCAAAAAAGGGCACACTTATTAATGAGCACAAAATCTATCTAGTGCCGTTCCTTTTTTTTTTTTTTTTTTTTTTTTTAAGTGAAAACTTCTTTAGGCGCGTTGAGCACTTTTGGGTGAACAAAAATCATGAAACTCGCGTCATCGTCAGCGAAGGCTTTCCACGAGAAGAAACATATTTTTTACCAATTTATATTATCGAAAGTAGAATTCGAGATTTCAGCTGATTTACACGTTTTGAGGTAACCTGAATGGGTTTTCTTTTGTAGCTCAGCTACTAATTAGAATAATTTCATAAGTAATACATCATTTGAAAGCTTTGTTGAGTTGGAATCGAACAGTAGCTTACAGAAATTTCTACCTCCAGACGGCGCTGTAATATTTTAAAATTTCAATATTTCAAATTCTAATTCTGATTAAATTATTTTTAATACATCATTCGAAAGATATTTTAAAGTTCTTTTATATTATCGAAAGTGGAATTCGAGATTTCAGCTGATTTACACATTTTCAGGTGTCCTGAATCGGTTTTCTTTTGTATCTCAGCTACTAATTAAAATAATTTCATAAGTAATACATCATTTGAAAGCTTTGCTGAGTTGGAATCGAACAGTAGCTTACAGATGTTTCTATCGCCAGACGGCGATGTAATATTTTAAAATTTCAATATTTCAAATTCTAATTATGATTAAATTATTTTTAATATATCATTCGAAATATATTTAAAAGTTCTTTTCTATTATCGAAAGTGGATTTCGAGATTTCAGCTGATTTACACGTTTTGAGGTCTCCTGAATGGGTTTTCTTTTGTATCTCAGCTACTAATTAGAATAATTTCATAAGTAATACATCATTTGAAAGCTTTGTTGAGTTGGAATCGAACAGTAGCTTACAGAAATTTCCACCGCCAGACGGCGCTGTAATATTTTAAAATTTCAATATTTCAATTTATAATTATGATTAAATTATTTTTAATACATCATTCGAAAGATATTTTAAAGTTCTTTTATATTATCGAAAGTGGAATTCGAGATTTCACCTGAATTACATTTTTACTTCAATCGGATAATTGATTCAAAAAATATAAAATAAAAACTTCATTTTAACTTTAAATTTATTAAAAATAATAATAATAATAAAATAAATTGATGGCAAAAATAAATAAGTATCTAAATATATGTCTTTTTTTTATTTCTTTTTTCTTAAAAAAAAAAAAAAAAAAAAAAAATAGAATTTACAAACTTTTTTTTTTTTTTTTTTAATTTATTTGTAAAATTGAAAAAAAAAAAAAAAAAAAAAATCATATATTTAATATTATTTGTGAAGAATATAACGTTATTAGTTAACTAAGAAATTTTTTTGAAAATATTTATAGATAACATTTTTTAAATTACTGAGAAATTTTTCTAAATGAATGACGACAATTTCTAATAAATTAAAAAGGCTTAAATTAACAAAAGAAACGAGAATTTCTGAAAATAGACAAACAATGTGACATAAACATAACTATAAAAAAATCTGGAGTGACTCCACTCGACTTTCCGAACATTGAGTAATTAATAGTTTTGTAGATAAAATAAAGAAAGACGAGTTGTTAAACAAACAAAAGAGAGAAAACCATAATAGAGTGTTTGAGTATTTTTCTCCATATATTACACGATGTTTTATTTAAAGCTACTGAACTTTGAGCCCATAGATAATAATGATAAAGAATTTTTCGTTGTGTCCCTGTAAAAACCTATAAATGCTAGATTCACCAAAATGCTTATAGTTAGTGCAACAGTGATTTATAATATTCATATAAATTTTCAGCTTAATTGAATAAGGCGTTTAGATGCTATCGTACTTTTAAAAATTTGGTTCCATAGGCCATAATGATAAAGAATTTTTCTTTGTGTCCCTGTAAAAAAACTGTAAGTGCTAGATTCACCAAAATCTATACAGTTGGTGCAACTGTGACCTATAACATGTGTACAATTTTTTTGCTCAGATTAATAAGGCGTTTAGACGCTATCGTGGCCCCATAGGCATAATGATAAAGAATTTTTCTTTGTGTCCCTGTAAAAAACCTTTAAGTGCTAGATTCTCCAAAATCTATACAGATTGAGTATTTCTGTCCTGTAATATGTGTATAAATTTTTTGCTCAATTGAATAAGGCGTTTAGATGCTATCGCACTTTTAAGATTTTGCTGCCATAGACCATAATGATAAAGAATTTTTCTTTTTGTCCCTGTAAAAAAGCTATAAGTGCTAGATTCACCAAAATCTATAGGGTTCGTACTATGGTGACTTACAATATACGTACCAACTTTCAGGTTATTCGAACAAAGCGTTTAGACGCTAGCGTGTTCACTCACAGACATACACACATACATACACACATACATACACACATACATACACGCACACATACATACATCATCGCAAAAATAGTGAAAACGGACTCATTGGACCTCGAAACGTATAGAAACATCAAAATCTCAAACTCGGATTTTTGACATGATTACAATACTTTCCTCACTATAGTGTTCGGAAAGTAAATATATAAGATATATATATCGAAAGATTGTATGAGCTATAACTTGCATAACTTCAAAACTATTCAGTAAAATTTAAAAATGTTTATATCTAAATGGAGTTGATATCATAAATAAAGAAAAGAAAGGCAACATACTCAGGAATGGTACTTATTTGACTGACTTACTTGAGTAAATAAGTGCTTATAACTGTTAATTGTATTTAAATATATTTCTTTTTATGTCAAGAAAAAAAAAAGTTGAAAACATACTTTTTTTTTTTTTAAGTATTGAAAATAAAATTGAGAAAAATCATGCTGAAGAAATTGAACAGCTTCAGTATAGAACTTTCTCGAAGGTTTCTTGCCAAGATCTTTACTTATGCAATTGCGATAGTCATTTTAATAGTCACAACAAAAATTTAAAAGTCATCAAAGATCTCCTATGCTAAAGGTATATCAAAGAAATTTTAAGAAATGAATTTAGTAACCGATGGTAAGGAATGAAACACAGTTACTGCTTGTGTTTTCATGGACGAATAGATTAAAATAAGTCCTGTCGTACTAAATTAAGTTCTGTTTTGTTCAGTTGTTTTTTCATTGCTCGTATCCCTATAGTTATAGATTTTTTTAAATTTTGTATCCCATGGAACAACTAACTAACTAAATAAATAAATAAATAAAAAAACATTTCGTATACCCAAAATGTCAGCGTAACAAGTTTCGTTTATAGATTAATAAATTTAATTTACTGAAAACAATTTCCGATTAAGAAATAAAAACACTTATGTTATTAAAAAATGTATTCATTCCTTTTTACCACACTCTTAATCGATAGTAAAGATGAATTCATCAATCTTCTAAAATAAAGCGATTTTTACATTAAATCAACATAAGAAAGAAAGAAAAGAAAAAAGAAAATCGATTGCAATGGCATGGGCATTTATGAATTGATCGTTTATTTTTTAAAGCATCATTGTTACGTATAATGAAAGAAATTCGTTAGTTTCTATCAGTGCTTCATGTTTTATTAGAAGTGGACCATCAAGATTCCTCAGTTCCGTCATGGCAAAATCGGATGTTATTTTGTGGCATATTTTAGCTGTCACTGGGCTCACTTTGGTTAATTATAGATTAGGTTATACAGCAAAATTCTTTCGAGTAATTTTCTTGGTAGGTTTTGTCATAACATTACTATATTTTTCCGCTCTATCTTTGCAAATTGTTAAAGAAAAACAGTATAAACTAGCAATATCATACTTTCTCGAGGCTGTCACAGCAGGCGCAATGTGGAATGTTGCTTATTTTAAAAGAGAAGAGATTTCATACGTTGTACTAAAAGCGTATCGTCAGCGAAATGACAGAAATTTGTCAATAAAAACAAGCCACTGTTTTATCTCGCTCGTGCTTATTATATTGATTTTATCTTGTGTCATATGCATTCTGCAACAAATTATGGTGGATATAACCACTACTGACATAAGCCTACATACATTTGGGTTCAAAATCGACAATGATATTGGGAAGAGAATCTTTGTGTTTATTGTATATTTCACTTATTTCACATATTGTCTTAATTTTCCTTTTTGTCTGTCAATTTGTATATCTGCCTTATTTCACAAATATTCTAAACTTATATTTGAATGTAAAACAATTCTTCAGTTTCAGATGTATTCTAAATCGAAACAGAGAAATGTTAATTTTTACGAGTTCTTTAATTTGATAAAACTTTTGCGCAAATTAGATGAGACTTTTAAGAATCTTTCGTTTTTAATTGCTATTTATTGTTTATTAGGGATATTTACTAACCTCTTAATAGTATTTCAGAGTCAACATCTCCTAAAAAGCCCTGTTTATGCAATGATCTTCACTTACGAGTTATCTTGCTACATCCTTATAATTGTGATTTTTACTATTAGCAGTTCTTCCATTCCGGAAAGTTTAATGGAAATAAAAACAATTGTTAGAGATAAAATAAACAGTTCTGATTCTATACATATTACTTCAAAACAAAATCTATTCTATCTCACAAGAATAGAGAACGAGGATATTATACATATATCTCTATGTGGAATGTTTCACCTAAATCGAGCTTTCATTTTATATGCTTCAGGTCTAATGCTTACTTACGGCTTACTTATTATTCAATTAAATTTTTAATTTCCGTAGAAAAAGCTAGCATTCATTTGCTGGGTGCTGGGTTCACATCGTAGTTCACGCATGGTTATTTGTAGCGGTTATTAATCGACGGTACTTTAATAGACAATTTGCACGTTTTCAGATTTTGTTCTTATAAAATAGATAATTAAAAGGTAAGAAAATAAATACATACATTTTCTTTATTTGAAATCTAATGACTGATTTATAACAATTTTAACATCGCACTATTTACTCTATCGAGAAAACACACTATAAGATATCGTGACGCCACTCTTTATGACAACAAACGGAAGTAATCGTTGTTTACATTCGATTTTGTGCTTTGCTTTGCTTTTTGAATCAGTGAAATAGGTTTTGTATGTTATAAAAATGATGGGTATTAAAAAATCACAGCATAAATGTTGAATTGTACCCTTTTGCTTTAATACAACGGCTAATATGCTTCTCAAAATTTATTCTTTAGCGTTCCACAGGATCCTGTTAAACGAAAACATTGTATAACCGCCATGAAAAGAAAACAATTGAAAATAATGATAATGAAAAAGGGTGATAATGATATCAAATGATTATAAGAGGAAAAAGGGATGCTCAGAAATCACATAAACGATTAATAATTACGAAAGTTAAAACGAATTACTGCTTACTAACCAGGCTAACAAAATGTAAACATTGAAGCATCATAATATGTGACGTCAGGCAGCGTTTTGAAGTCACGTGATTTTCGGTTAATTTTAAAGTTATTTTTCAAATTCATGAGAACATTTTTGCATTTTTAATAAGCTTTTTGAAATTTATGGGCCTAATTTTTATAAGAATAGAACTTTAAATAGCTCAGTTTAATCTCACTACAAGACATTAGACGCTATACATGAAGCTGTTTTTGTTCAAGAAAGGATTCTACAGAGTGCTCTGGTTGTTTTCACTTGGCATTTTTCACGATCTTCTCGTCTATTATAATTAACTAGCAGGCTTTGCCCGCTTCGCTGCTCACTACATTAAAATGGTTCCTTTTTAATTGAATAACTGAAACGTTTAAATAAATATATTTACATTGGCGACTTTTTTCGCCACAGCTTTAGTATGGGATCTGCTCAGTTATATTAAATATCTTTTTTAGCTTCTCGAATCTGTACTACAAAACTATTATTAAAACGAATATTCTCGAAAACAATCCAATAGTAAAGCTTATTCTTCGACTATTCTGGAAACAGTTGAAGCTGTTCCTCATATAGCAAAAGTCACTATTCGATGAATGTTCTCGAACGTTCTGAAAAGCAGTCACTTGTTCCACAGGAGTAAAGCAAATAACGTCAAATACTACGGAGCATAAATCTTCGTAAGCTCAAGAAAAATGTTCATTCGCTTAGAGCTCAATCCTTAAAGTGCAATCACTCAGAATACGTCTCTAAATAACTCTGATTCGCAGAGAGTACATACTCTCTCGCATAAATTAACTCACTCCTATTTGTGACTTTTGCGATGATTCCATCGAGAATCCCATAGAAAGCTCAAGATCTGTGCTCCCGTGTGTCGAAGATCTTCGAAACTTGAGGAATTCTAAAGTACCATTTTTCACCAAACTTGGTTGCCTTTTCACCAAATTTGGTCGCCCACTCACCAAGTGTGTCGCCAAGGCTGACCCTACTAAAAGTGAATGAATGAACTGACCTTTTATTTTCACTTCGCCTGTAAAACTGCTTTCATTGTAACAGTGTTAATGATGCGGGGCAAAGAATTAATCCCTTATAACAATATGCTAAGAGCACTATTTCTGCCGCATTTCAGACAACTAATATTTTTATGGTTATATATATTTCTCATTAAACGTATTCATATTTTTATTTATTTATTTAAATATTAATTTAAATTAATCAAATATTTCTACAGCGTGCAGGTACAGTTACACACAGCAGCTCGTATATTTGTATTATAAATTAGCATAGTGATTGATATGTAAAAAAATAAATAAATATGTAAACATTACCGTGCTACTCAACTTTATTAAACCTCTCCCTTGGCGGCTTTTGAATTTTTGTCGCCATATGAGTGATGATATTTTTTCTATAATACAATTTCTTGTATAAAAGAGGGGATTCTATTTTGGTGATACTTTTATCGGACACCTTTTTGTTAATTTGTAAGAGTTCTTCATATTCTGTTTCTATTTTTAATGTTTTTTAAGCTTAAAATAGTGCTTGAAATAAATTTTCTATTTTTAAAACTACAAGTTTTTTTTCCCCTATAAAATTATCTATTCAGATAAAAATAGATCATTTATGTGACTACTATTTCGGTCTAATTTCTTTAAATGGCTATTGCTAAATTAAAATGGATTAAAATGGCTGTTGCTAAATTAAACTTCTTGGCGAAAAACATTCGGTTTATTTCAACGCCAAAATTTAAAAAATCGCCCAGAAGGATCTGTAAATAAAACTGATAAAATAAATTTATAGTTCATAGAGTTTATTGTAGTAACGAAACTCCACGCAGTCAAATATGACGTCATGGGCAGTTTTTTTTTTTTTTTTTTTAATAACAACTTGACAGTAAAAATCTACAAAATAATAGTTAAAAATAAATAAAATGGAACAGCATATAATAGTTCTATAAATTATATTAACACTTTATCAATGTGCATAAAATTTTCAAAGTGATACTGGCGTCAATTTTTATGAGATGCATAATTTTTTTAATTTTTTTATTGTTCACGTTTAAGTAAAAGTATTTATTTTCCTGTCGAAAAAAAAAAAAAAAAAAAAAAATGAACTCGTAAATTTTTATATAATATTAATTAAATATATACTCAGAGTTGACTCGTTTATTAGTTGATTTACGTCGACATTTTAATAATCACATCTCCGCAACTAAATAAAGTTTATTTATTTATTTATTTATTTATTTTTTACTATCCCTTCCGGTAGGCTTTTGTGCACTCATGTGTCAATTTTTGTACTT